>JAYXIM010017631.1:0-53577 GCA_037575425.1 Anastrepha fraterculus
GGGAATTGTCCACAAAGAGTTCGTGCCAACGGACAAAAACCGTCAATGCAATTTTTCATCTTGGCGTTTTGAAGCGTTTGTTACATCGCATTTGTCGAATTCGCCCTGAATACCGTGAAGGAGGAAGCTGGCGCTTATTGCATGATAATGAACGAACTCACTGATTCAACTGATTTTTTTGACTAGAAATCGCTTTTTAACCATCAATCACTTACCGTATTCGCCTAACCTCCCTGTGACTTCTACCTATTCGGAAAATTGCATTTGCCCATGAAAGGAAAACGTTTTGCGTCAGTAGAGGCTGTTAAAAAGGTTTGTACCGACATCCTGAAGGACATTCCGATCAATGACCTGAAATACTCTTTCGAAAAGCATTTAGATCGCGCAAAACAGTGTATCGAGGCCAGAAGGGAACTTTTTTGTATAAATAAACTCAAAGTTCTCAGAACAAAGCTCCTGTCGTTTCTATTTAGCTCAGTCTTGTTTATTTTGGACTCCACCTTGTATATTTCTTTTCGACGAGGAAGTCATATACATACGTATTGATCAGAATGTTTTTGTTGAGCCAGGCTGATTTACTGAGTTGATAGTCTTTACCCGGAATAGATCAATAAAGTGCTTAATGCTGTATGTCGTTCAAAGAGGGATAAAATGAGCACAAATTCTGTCGAGACTGCTTAGGTGCCTAAAAGCGAATTAAAAGAAAAAATCTGCTAAAGTTATATTGTATTATACTTCGTTACTATAGTTCAGGGAAAGAGCAAAGGAAATTACTCAAAGTCGGTGCATTGAAGAGAGTCTTCTACAATTGGTCCGAGACGTAGGTCCTTCTAAATTGATATACAATAGCTTTAGTAAATATTCGTTTGGAGAACGTCATGGGGGAATCATCTCAGCACTTCACCGCAGCTGGCCCCTTTCAGCTGACTTTGAGTTAATTAAGTAAGCCGAGTATTAGCCTCTCTTCCCTTTCCTTCTTTTTTCACCTTTTTTCTTACTAATTGTATCATAATGGCCTCTAAATTGCTAGCTATCTAACTAGCCATTCCTGGTTGATATATGTACTTACTCTATGCAAATTTCTAAAATAGGTTATCTCTGCTGTACGGCCGCGGAATTATATTGTCGCTCTTTTAAAACATTTCAAGAACCACGAAAATAGTTTGTCTGGCATGCTGGCTGGCGAAAAACCTAGGGTGCTACAAATTGTGCTTTGTTTATGGCAAATGTTCGAAAATATCTGTAGTTAGCCCTGCTTTATTGTCTGTGTGTATGCTTTGAATATCGCAATTGGATATTCCACTTTATGATATGCTTCGTGCACTTAACGCCAATAATATGATTTTTTTTGGGACAGATGAGGCATGCCACTCGATAAGGTTCTGATAAATTATGCCCTGTTATCTTTCTCACTACGTGTCCTTCCGGAATGTGGAAAATCATTTCATTGTTCTTGACCCTTTTTATTGCCTCATCGTCTGTATAAGGCTACTACTACGCCCACCTATCTTTGTGTAAGGTTGCACAGCCTCGAGATATATTCGGTCTTCTCATGGATATATTCATTTCTATTTCTTTGAGAGATTTTTGCTCTGTTGGCTAAGCTCCCTATATTTTTGCACTTAAGTCCTTCTCCTTTCATGCCCTTCCACTTTTGTTAAATAACTAAAAAGTAGTGTCTATATATTTGTAGTTCCATGAGCATTTACTGCACGCAATAATCTTACCTTTGTTCGTTTTTCCTTTGGTTATTGTGTTGTGGTCAGTCAAGCACATTTGATTTGTATCTCTTTCGACATTTGAGTTTGAATTTTTATCTGTGAGCAAGTGCAGCTGATACACCACCACCACCATCGCCACCTCGACAAGCAAATTATATAAAAGCAAAGTATGATACTTAGCGTCATACAGCAAAGTACTTGGATGGGCAAAAAAGGACATTTAAGCTCATTGAGACAAATTAACATTTGACACGAATCACGTGGGACAAATGCTGGTAATAAAAATAAACATACTTATATATGTACACACTTACACCACATTTGCAAAAATACAAATTGTATTTAGAAGATTCTTACAAATATATGTAAGTGTGCAAGCGTAAAGTATCTAAGTAACTATATGCCCACTTAAGTAACTGTTGTGGGGTGTTGCTAAGCTGCTTATGCATCACATAGCTTCTATCCTTAGGAGGTGTGCAAATGAAGTCATCTGTCAAACACCCAACTACACATACAACCACTAGAAGTCTTCGCTACGCCATCGCTTAGTGCTTTGTATGGAGCACTGTGGAGGTTGTTGGTACTTTTTTTAATGAACAGCATATCACCAACGATGTTCAAAGGACATACTCTTTAAATGCTTCCTCGCTTTTTGATTTGTCACCTTTCGCTTTGTGTTGTACTATTAAAATATATATGAACGCACTTACTTAGCTGGCTGACTGGCTGAAAAGCATTTGGTAAAGTGAAAATTATTTAAAGGCGTGCCCATATCTACCCGGCCGCTACCAGTTCAAACTCATGCACTTATTCAAGCTTGCCTTCTTTCAAAAGCATTTTTTTCTCCTGTGTACTACAAAAAATTTATCTTTGCAATATGCTGCAAATCCTTTAGCCGATCCTAGTGGTATTGTCGCAACAAGCTGATGGCATTCAGCGTCGTTCTTGTTAACATAACGCGGATCAATTAGTGCGGTTCAGCAGATGCGAATGCGTGTACTAAGCGCAATGCGAAGCGATAATATGTCCTTTCTGCCTTCCCCTCGTTTGCTGCTGAATTATCCCATCTCATCTCTGGCTCTCTTTTATGTTTATAAGCAGAACTCGTGCTGTTTTTACATTTATTTTTGCTGTCGATTACTCTTATAGCTTCGCCTGTTCGACTTGTCGGCACAATATAGCATCATGACCCACCTTATTCACTTATTCACACCTGAGAACAATTGCGGCTCAGCAAGACGGATGAAAATGTACTCGCTTATATATATAGATATAACTTCTGTACAAAAAGGAACCGGAATTTCTCATTCAAATGAACTGTGCTTGATATATAATATTTTCTAAATTTTTAGATGGGAGCATCTGCCAGTGCCTACAACACCCCTGCGTATAATCTGTCAAATAGTTCGCGAATTAATCAGTCGAATTTAGTTTGGTCTGTCTAATGATTCAATAATAAAAGGTTGTGTAAAGTGTTACAGCTAGACGGCCGGGGTGAATGGGCTGAATGGGTTGGTACGTAGGTTTGGTTCTACGTGCATGAATGTCAAATAATACAAACGTTTTGTCTAAAGCGGTTGGAGTCGGATTAAAATAGTTGGTAACTCTATTTGTGGAACATATCAAGACCACAAGAGGAAGAGCAGCCAAACACCTAACAGATGTGTACGCACCCATTATTTATTTAATTATTTAAAGTTTGACAACTGGTTTCGGATGTCACTTAATCCATTGATGCAATTTGGAAGTAAGGAAAAAAGGGGCATACGTTTATCGTCTTTCTGAAAAGGTAGTACAAAATTGAAAAAGTCGATGTAAACTATGGAATTATTTTAGGTTATTTTATGAATCGTACTTAATTATTTATACTTTTAATGTAACCTTTCCCATGGATTTGCCACATACATATATTTAATGTAATATATTTACAATGCACGTGATTGGCATTCGCCTAGGTTCGTAGTTCTTTGTATACTGTATTTCAAAGTATTTTTGGTTGTAAAGCTTTAATTTAGTAAAGATGAATATCCGAAAATCAGAAAGCCTGTAGTTTGACAAAAAATTATGATAGCCAAAGCCAAACAGAAATGAAATACCTACAACTTAACTTAGTATTTTCAACTTAATTGTTGGAATTTAACAATTTCTGCAACTGTCAGTACTATTCACAAAAGCTTTCACAACCTATGGTACATTTTAAAAACTACAAGTTTTTCACAAAAAATTTATTTTTGCATACTCAGAAAGCCTGTGATCAAATCTTATATATTGTCTGTGCCATATTGTTTCAAGCCAATGAATTGTTTCGGCTGGGTCTTCCCACTTTTTAATCTGCCCCTCAGAAAGTATTTGACAGACGTTGGATCAGTTTCGCAAGTCTTTCCTGAAGATAGAGCAGTTCTTTTTTCAAGTGAAACACACGACAATCAGGATATGATTTAAATCAAAATACTTTTAAAACAAATTTTAACTTTTTAAATACAAACGATTCACTCTGTTTGAGTAGAAGCATCAACCGATGGATGGGCCGCATCTGGTTCATTCCTGCTATGCAAAATTTCGATAGGCATCAGAAGAGCTTCACTAGACAACTTCGCCCTCTTCTGATCTAGCTCGATCTAGAAATCTGTTGTGGAAAAGTGATACACGCAAACTTTTTCGCTTTCAATACATATTTTCTTTTCATTTTGGCTTTTGGAACTTGAATAAACTTTACGCTCTGTTTTGTCCACGTTTTGTGGCACAACAAAGGCAGTATTGCCTGCTAACTTTTTTAGCAAATTTCTATGCTTTTGAGTACTTTTTCTTAAGATTTTGCAATCAAATAAAAGGTAGCTTTTCCACGACATCATGAAAATTAGACATCTTACATCAGCTTTAATTATTGCTTCAAGGGTCTGTCTGAAATATTTTGTTTCCGATAAATTTTTATATACGGATATTTTCGGCAAGAGTACAATGAATTTGAAGCAAGCAGTGTGACAGGAATGACATCGAAAAAGTTGAGAAAATTGTTCTTGAAATTAAGAGGATGATCGTTTGGGAGATATCTGGCAAAATCACTGTATCGCTCCAATCAGTGCAGCGCAACATTTTAGGTATGAGATGAGTTAAAGGTCGGTACATGCCAAGGGAGCTGAATTCTTTGCAAAAACCACATTGCATTACTGTCACTAAAGAACTGTTTTGTTCGTTGGTCAATGCATCGTTACTATTCATGAAAATTGGCCTATGAATATGGAATCAAAATGATCTATCAATAATTGAAATGAGCGTTAATACTTTTCCGAAAGCTCCATTATCACCTAACGTTAGCACTTTGCATAAAGTAATGTGTTTTAAGAAGATCGAAGCAATAAAGGAAATTTCGCAGAAAGAGTTGCAAGTGATTTCAATATCGAGAAAAGTGTTCTGAAGATTGGAAGAGGCGTTGGCATATTTTTATTAATTAAATACAGGGAGAGAAGGGGCTCGGCTTTACACCCAATGAAGGTCATAGGCAAAATGAACGAAATTATGAGTATAAATAAAATCTACTGACCAATCGCTTTGAAACTTTACACACTATTTCTTGAAATAACTCAGCAAAAGCTGTTTTTTAATAATTATATTATAATATTATTATAATATTTATATAATTGCATTACTAATTTCCCAATAACGAGACACTAAAGAACTTTTTAGCGAAAATCGATTTTTGGGCTTTTCTGGAGAATCGCTGTTACTAGCTAATTTTTTAATATTTTGCAATGTAAATTTAGGAAAATAGTGTCCAAATATTGCATTTTTATACAGAAGAAACAAATATCTAAAAAAATCTTAAACACGTATCTTTTTTAACCGAATTACCTCCTCTCCTTTAAACAATATTTGTCTTATTGCCATATTCCGGGTGCTTTTGAATAGAAGTTAGATATACTCGTACAAATGTTTACACCACATGAAAATTATAAGGCCAGCTAAATTTCTTATATTTTATTATCAGTTTAGGGCTAACAATTTACGTTTTTAATATTTAAACAGAATATCCAGAAATAAACACACATTTCACGAAACTTAAATTAATTATTAAGAAAAGTAAAATCATTATGCTTATATAATATTAAAAAAATAAAAAGCATTCTTGGGGTAAGTGTATAATTAGGAGCTTAGTAATTTATGCTGGATCCTTCTTTGATTACAAGTTGTTGAAGTCCGCGAGTTATCGATTTGATTAAGCTTTTTATAATATTAGTTTGGAAAAAAGAAATCCATTATTTTTGTTATTGTTTGATTCCATGTTACTGTTGTTGACTCCCATTGTTAACACCCTTTAACTCACAACTGAATGGAAAAAACAGAAAAAGGTTTTATTTTTAGTGTGAAATGTCAATGAGTATAAACTTTAAATAGTTTGAGCGATATTTTACGAGATCATCTACTGAGAATTTATGGATTTGTTTTTCCCTAAACTAATGTAATATTTTGATAAATTTTTGACCATCCGACAATAATCCCACTTCTACGGGCTTTGGCGTTATCAAATTACCTTCCATTTTTGAAAACCGATTGGGAAAGTATTGCGTATACTTTTTCGATCGGGTTAAGGTCAAGCTGCAGCCAGGACATTCCAAAATGTTTTCGCTGTCAAAAACTCTTTTGTTGCTTTGAGAGCATGAACGTCGCATGAACGGGTGTGTTGTCATGCTGAAAAATCTACTCCTCATCGAAATTTTCATTAACGTAATAAAACGTAATAAATATTTCGTCTTAAAGTTCTATAAACTTGACACTATTCACTTTTGTGGATATGAAACATACATATAGCCGTTTTGTCTTCGACACTGATGGCTGCTCAAACTATGACAGAACACTTTCCGAAATTACGAGCCATTCTCTCCCCCTTTCTCTTCCGTTTATCAAGCCAATACATTTGGGAATCATCTGATCCGTCCAGATTGAATTTTATTTTATCGGAAAAAAATACTTTTTCCCATTAATCTTCTCAAAATTGGTTCTTTTCTGCAAATGTCAATCTAGCTTGTTTATATCGAGTGGTTAACTTAGGTTTACGTACTCGTTTTACATATTCTAGACTGGAATCCCCTTACAAAATTTGTTACTCACGACGGGTAGGAACTTGAAAATTAATGATGTATTTAATTTTAGCAGGTACATAAATTTGGTTTCGTTTCCTTTACCGAAGGTAGCTAGCATTAAGTTTTGATTCTCTAGCACTTCTTTTGGTACATCCGTAGTTGTATTTCAAAGTGAAGTAATGCAAAAACACAGTTTTGCTTCTTTTTAATTTTGAAGCTATCTCTTGCATTGTACTCGTAAGGCGTCTTTCTCTCCCTACTAAAATATGTCTCTCCTCAAATGCAGGCAAAGATTTTCCGCGCGGCATATTTTTTTTTCTAAACCAAAACAATCACAAAAATATGAGAACGAGATAAGGCGAGCAAAATCAGTTGTAATATAGGGTTTTTGGCGCGGGTCGATTTTGGCGCCCTGTAGCAGCCATTTTGTTTTGGTGACATCTGTCAAATCTTTTGTTTATTATTCAGTTGCTTATGTCAAATCATCATGGCAAGTTACACGATTGAACAGCACGTTCAAATGATAAAACTTTATTATCAAAATGAGTGTTCATTAACGCAAACGTTGCGCGCATTGCGCCCATTTTTCGGTAGACGTGGTGGCCCTTCCAATTTCTTATGGCCCATATTGAACCATATGGACCTAGACGACATTTGAGGCGCTACGTGCCAGACGGCAAACGCCATTTTATTCCATTTCAACATCTATCCGCCATTATTGAAAAACCCTTTATAATAGTTTCAACGTAAAAACTTACATTGTACACTTTTAAATTAAAAGCAAACGCTTTTGGTCTTATAATTGTTTCGTTTTGCACAGAACAAGAACTTGCGCGTTCTAAATACTAACAGGAAATGCGGAATAATTTCCGTTATGAGATACCGTTTTAAACATACAATCAACGAAAGGATATTGGGACATTTTCCTATTATTGTTTTAGTAGATATCATCATAATCATCTAGGTCTTATAATTTTTTCGTGCGGTTTATATAATGAAGGGTAGGTTTTTAGAACTTGAGAACCTTAAATTTGCAACACTGTTTCTGTTGCAGCCGATTGCGACAGTTTTCGAGTTCTTTTAGGTCAGTTTGGCTTCATAATTCATAATGAATAGACTCCCTTTAGCAAATTGTTTAAATTTATTTTCAAAAACATTTTCGTAGTCTACCTTCCCTAGCCGAACACCATTATATACAGAAAAAGTCAATAAAGAAAATGCTCGTACGGGATGGTCAAATCGCACTGACTCTTCTAGATAATTTTCTGTGGGTGAGTATACTCGTATGAAGGCGCATGCCTACGATGCTAATACAGTGATGCACAATACATGGATATTAAAACCAGTTTTCTTTAAAAAAAACACCCTTTATGTCCAGGTTACCTTTGCTAAGAACAGCGGCAGTTCAGCGAATGGCGTTGCGCATGAAACACTCTGAATGCCCAGCTTGCATGAATGCTTTGAATGCTCTGAATATTTTGAATGCCTTCAACACTTTGCGTTGATTGTGATTTTATTCGTATTTTGTGCAAATTGTAGGATTTTGTATCTAACTTTTTTTGGTGTTTGTGCATGTTTGTGCTTGCGTATGAGAGTGCCCACTCACATGCATTTCGTGGCATTCGCGCACTTTCCATTCACTACGCGATATGGAGCTCAATTTATGGTTGCTTTCAACTTCGCTTTTTGGCATTCACAAACGTTGTTGGTTAGTATTGAAAACATTTTCGAAAACTCAGCCGCGCATGTTCAACACTCGCGGTTGAAAGATTTTCAACACCACTTAAGTAGTACAGGAAATGCTTTTGAATGTAGACTGAAAAGGAATGTAACTTAATTAAAAACGGAATTTGTTCAAAGTCGAGCTTGAACAACGTACTAGAAAGGATAATGAAGTGGGCTCCATATATGAGTTATGATATTTATACAGAAGGAGGCATGATCCGGGTGGCCCAAATACTCGTATAAATATCTTTTTTAAACTGAAACAAAATTAAAATATTTGATTTCCATTTTTAAATTATGGCATTATGGAAAATAAACTTTCCAAATATTATATATAGAACACGATTTCGTGCATGTGGCTGCATTGGCTGGCTTCATGGTAGCGCATCCGGTCAATCCAATTTCACAGGAAAAAATGTATGGCTTCCGACTCTGCCTTACGAATGGATGACGATACTGCAACCTTCTAATAGCGCTTTTTGAGAATACTCCACATAGTTCAACGTTGTCAGTTTGCAGTTTCGACTAAGCCAAAATAGCTAAAAACGCAATTACCAAACATAGTCCGCAGAATGTCAACTGTTTATAGGGTTTTGCGAATTTGTGGATCATCTTTACTCTGAAGCCAAAGTTTATACGAGTTCACATCTATAATTTTAGCATACAAAATATTAGTAATAGAGACTCTGTAACCTAAATGGCGTTCCCAGCAACATTTTTGCAAAAAAATGTGAACCATGTCACCAAAACCCAATACTATTGCAACTGCACCTGCAATTTTAAATCTACATCGTTCACACAATTTTTATCGATTACAGGTAGATTTAAATAGGAATAGAAGCATAGGATTATTTTGATATTTAGGTCGATAGTCTTAGCTGCTAGTGCCTTTCGTAATTTAATATAATTATTCATAATTATATTTCTAATAAATAAATCAAATATTTTGATATATCGATTTTTGCAAAAATTGTGCATTAAAAAAATGGTCAAAAAATCGTCGGGAAATGATTTATAAAATAAGAACTATATACTTATATAGGAGACACATTTGCTAATATATAGTTAAAATTTCAAATCAATAGAAGCCAGAATTTATTTCAGTTATGAGTCTGACCACCTTTAAGATTGTAGTTTCGAGAAAAACGCGTTTAAAATTTTCAGTGCTGTACTCATCGGATTAAGAGGAGGCGCTCATATATAAGTATTTAAATCATTTTCCCACCTAAATCCGTTGAGTGTGTAATTTTAAAATTATAAGACCAAATTTTAAACAAAGAAGAACGATTTTTTGAAATTTCTACACTGGGGTTACCCCTCGACCCCATGCGTTTAATTGCAATCTAGCTATCACGAATCCACTTAGCCAGAGAGCTGTCTATCTTATTTGTGGTAACTCAGCTTGAAAGATGCTACTTTAGTCCGATAGCAATAAGTTGAGGTTTAGTGAGAGCTCTTTTGAGTAGAAAGTGGCAAATTTATTGTGTAGCTTTCAGCCACCGTTAAAAAAGCCGTGAAACTTGAATCTAAATCAGGGCAGTTTTCCCGTTGACTCTTTTTGGGGGTTATTGTGAAGAACCCGTTTTGAAAAAAAGCATAACGAAATAGTGGCCAGAATTTTGGCGTGTGCAAGTCTATGGTCAGAGTTGCATTCAATCTGCATTACAACTACAATTAGATTGCAACTAGCGAGCGAAGCATAAACTGTAACACTGTAAACACAGTGGATGGGCCGACTTCGGGGTAATTCAGTGCGGAGCTTCCGATCTCCCGACAAAACAGCTTTGTTTATTTGGAGGTGAAAAAGTGCCTCATCACAAAAAGTTATATTTCTGCCAAATCCGGCATGCTTGTAACCTAATAATCCTATATCTTTGTGTAAAATTCTTACAAAACTAGAGTGTAGAATATGAAGTGTTAAGATCCATGGTTTTTTTTTTCTTCATAGGCATTGTGGTAGCACGCTTACCTTAAGTGGCCTTGTATATGTTGCACGAATATTTCCGGCGAAGGAGGTTCGCAGAAGTTTTTCAAAAGGGATTGTCGTCATGATTAAACCTGTATAAATATGCCCACTCAAGAACTGGGCTATGTAAAAGCTCACTTCTCCATGTGGCCTCCTTAGTCAAAGCTTCAGATTGGGAATGCATTTGTGCGTACGATCTTTTGTAGAGTTATCAAACCTCAGAGATGCAGCTTTATCGTAACACCGTACGAGTAAACGAGGTTATAGGTCTCCGTCTTCACGCCATTAAACAGGTTCCATTGCTGGGATGTCTAGCGGGTACATGCTAGATATAACTAGGACTGCATCGTCGGACAACGTTTTGAATGCACTACATATGCGTAGTGTGCACAACCGGTAGGTAGGCTGTAGTTCTTACGACCCATGCAGTACTGAGCGCTTTTGAGAGCAGTGAGAGGAGTGACTACTATCGATGGCTTAAAGTCTCCATTCATCCCAAGGAGCGGAATCTCGACGACCTGTTGTGTCAATAGATATAAACGCGGTTCCACCTTAAAGAAATGCTAACGCAGTCCCAGGGTGGGAATTAGCCGAGGAGGAGGAATGCTATGGTATTAGTAGAAGCATGATCCACATACCATAGGTGTGATGGCAGCTTTGACAATGTTTCTCCTTCTTACCAAAAAAAAAACAAAGTAATGGAAGCGCAATCGCAGCTAGCACAAAACAACTTGAACAACAAAAACAGCCATAAGATGTCACTTTCGGAACTGGGGATCTCAATATATCGGCCGTTCGATAATCAAATACCTCAGAATAATGATAGATAAAAAGCTGTCTTTCAAAGTACATCTCAAGGATGCCAACAAAAAAGTATCCACCACTACGACAGAGCTATCGAGGCTGAAGTTCAACGACGAGGACGAAACAAAATCGCCGCCAACCCTTACCTAATATCGTGAAAAGCCAAATGTTGCATTGCTATACACCCGCTCGGGTTTGGATTTGTTAAATGTGCAAGATATAGAGAAGGAAGGTTCTGCAAGTAATCCATGGTCAACAAAAATATTCACCTGGTAAAAGTTTCTAATGGTAGGTATATACATATAAATATAATCGAACCAAACGCAAACCTCTTAAAAAAAAAATACGGTACACTAGACAGGCTACGCAGTTATTATTAGCAAAGTCATACTTGAAAAATCTGTTATACATTTGTCGATCCTTGTGCTAGCACACCTTTCAAAGGTTTGCTGCAACCAAAATTCCGCGCCAGACACAATTTCTGAACTTTTTTCAAAGAAAGGGAATCGCCTAAGCAGTGGCAGAATCGAAAAAATCATGTTTTTAAATAAAACTTCAACATTCATTTTTATTAAATCTTTGTCTCACAAATTCAAGTAAGTAATGAATATTATGCATATTATTTATCTCTATGACTAATATATGAAAAGGATTTTTTTTTAAACTTTCTACAACCTCTTGTTAAGTTATTTCGATAGGGATCATTTCTGTTGCCCCTTTTTTGAAAACCGAAACCAGCCAATATACCCGGTTCTCCTGGGAACCGGACACAGCACAACCGGCTTCTTAAATTCCCGAAACCGCACATCACTAGTCAGAAGAAATGATTATATAAACCAGCATGGAGGAGACTAAGTTCGGTAGAAAAATAATTGCATATACCCATCGCATGCTTTAATTGAAAGTAAAATGGAGTTCTTTACATATCCAGTTCTAAAATTTTTCTGCATTCGCATAACTTTCTGTTAAAATATTGGTTAAACTGAATTTTAGCAGATTTTAGTGACCAAAAATATATGACAACCGCCAATATTTGAAAACCACCGTTACAGGAAAATTGGCCTGGTTGTTGACTGATACTTCATGTCAAACCTAATAGGTTTCGCCAGAAAACCACTGAAACTTCCTTTGAGTTTTTTACAGTCAGCCGAACGGACGGAAATAAAAATTTAAAATTTATTAGAATTTTTTTGTTTTTTGTACGATTCAAATAATTTATGTATGTATACCAAATGTAGTAGAGTTTGATAAAGAAGCTTTTAGACAAACACACTTACCAGAAAGCCGGTGATATCAGACCCTTTTTCCAAATTTTTAAATTAGCACATTTCCTTGCCTGATTTAAATACATTACTAATTAAATTTGTGAATATTGTCCGCTTTTTTAACCATTTTTGCAGTAGCTATCTGATGGATGCGGTGGGATCATTCCCTTTAGCTATGTTGCTCTCGCGGGACTAAGATTTGGGAATTTTGGATCTCACTTTTTTGCTACTCTTGTGAACTTAGCAGATCTACAAGGATGATAGGTTTAAAAGGCTTGGCCAATAACTATGGCGAAAAAGAAAATTGTGAGAGGAACGTCAACTGTTACAGCAGCAGACGAATTCTGTACGCAAACAAACCGCTTCGTAACCCCAGTTACGTCAGCTTATCAACTGATTCTGTCAAATTCGGTCTGTTATGGGCCACAGTTTCTCAATTGTTTTCACCATGGTAGGCCTAGGTACTAGCAACTTGATGATTTTCATCAGTTCGGATAGTTCGGTCACCTCAATCTCAATTCCCCGCACTCTATCCTCTCTTCCTTATGCATTCTCCATATTTTTTGCTACAATGGCATCACAAGGAACGAATTTGGTGTTTGGTTAAGTGGGCTCTCTCATGGGAAACTAAATAAACTAATCTTAAGGGGCTACATGGGTTTCGTCGGGTAAAAAAAGGTCTATTTTCAATATATTTTTTTCTAGGTAAAAAATTATTTATTGAATTCAAACTTTTTTCTGTCTTATAGATACATATTTAAAGAATAACTTCTGAAATAAAAAAAAACAAAATTAAAACTCTCCCATTGTGACGTCATTTCCGGTGACCCCTCGAAAAAAAGGCGCGTCCGCGTTGTCAGCATAACTCCTGACAGACTCATCAAAAATGAAAAAAACAAAAATAAGTGCTTTAGTTAAGACCATAAACTCGTGCTTGAACGAAGGAAAGAAAAAAAAAAGTAAAAATTGGAATTTAGGCAGACATTTTTCCAACAAATTGAAGATTTCGGTCAAATTTGCTTAACATTTTGTTTTTTTTAAATAGTTGTAATTGAAAAAAAAAAACAAAAATCCTTCGTTCAAGCACGAGTAAATTGTATTTCGAACACCTGTATAAAATTTCATCAAGATCGGTTGAGTAGTTTTCGAGAACATTTGACAACCGACTTTGAAAACACAGTTCCGAGAAAAACGCCTTTAAAGTTTTGAGTAACAATAAAAATGGCTTGGAGCGCACACTTTCCAAAAGCTGTATCTCCGAATTTATTATTCGGATCGACTTGAAAATTTAGGATAGTATTCCTGAGATGTTGTAGAAATTAATAAGCCAAAAAAAAAAAATCGATTTTTTGAACCAACGAAACCCATGTAACCCCTTAACTAATTACTGAACTCTCGTAATTTGGAATTTTTGAAATTTGAATTTATGGATGGAGCGTGGGTAGTATCTGAATTTGCCCAATACGAATCGTTTCGATATCAAAACTTTCACACTTATCATGCGTAACTAGGGTTAGGAAGGCGCACGGACGGCCATACTTGGCTAAATCGATTAGTACAGATAAATCCGATGTATGCATACCGAATAAGCTTATATCTATGTATTTCAATTTCATTAAGCTGTTACGAACAGCCGCGACATGGCAAAAGTTATAATATGCACTAGTGCACTCGGGTATAAAAGGGATTATCTTGCATATGCCATTCAATAGTCACTTCATTACTCTTCACATTTTCGCAATCATTGCTAAGGGATTTTTTCAATTATGGAATTTGTAACCCTGTGCAATGCACGGGCTCATAACTTAAATATTAAAAATTCCAGTGCTATTGTGAGCAAAAAAAAAATTAAAAAGACATTTTATATAGGATTGTATTGTATTCGTATGTATATGCAGAATTTATGTGAATACATACGGTATGTTTGTATCTTCACACACACCAAAAGCAAAAATGAATATAAGTATGCATGCGGCAATTTAAATTCAACATCGAATAATTGAATAGGATCAGTGAGATGAAATAATTTTTGGTAAATATCACAGCAACCGAATAGCAACACCAACAGTAAGGTTGGCATCGTTGGATTAACTGATACAATACTAAATCGTTGCCAAAGGGGGGAAAAAACAAAGAGGAGAAATAGCTAAAATGAAGAAACAAAATTTCACTTCGGCTGATGTACAAAACAAAACACACAAATTGAAAACGAACAAAGGCACAAACAGTTGCGGATGCGCAACTACATACATAGACAGTAAGAGGAAGGAGGCACTAACAGGGCACCGAATGTGGACACAATTCAATTGGTTGCCCTTTAGGGTGAAATTCAAGCAAATGAACAGAGGAACAAACATTTGGTGGGGTGTGGTTGTTGGTGGCGCATTTTCGCAGGATAGTAATGGCAACGGATGGATGAGAGCTGCTTTCGATTTAGGAGTGGTTGTGGATGGTAAAATGTGGGTGGTGCAATTTTGCTGTACTATTTTTTGGCTTTGGGGTTGTTTCATTTGTTGGTGGATGTGATGTTGTTCGTAAAGTTTATTGATAACTGGGTGAAATCAATACGATGAAGTTGATGATGATGAATATGGTGATGATAGAATTTCGGTATGATATTGGAAAGGGAAATCAATTGTACTGATGATGTTGGGTGAATCCATCATTACCTTGTCTTCAATTGCATGCATTCTCATTAAGGATGTGATTGGAGTCTGAAAAGTGGAGTTTACAGAAAAAGTGGAGATATAAGTACTGGCATCTTAAATTTTAATATGAAACATATTTATGAATACAAAAAAAAATATTTTAAGCAGATTTCAATAATATCATTCCGCCTTTTTGGGGAAATACGCACACGGCATAATGGACGCATACTACTACAAGAAAACTTATTTGAAACCAATAAAAAATGGAATCCATATTTTGCAAAAATTGAAACCTGAACGTCTCAAACATAATAATAAAAGAATTTCCTTTAGCATTAACTAATCCATTAAAGTGTGTACTAACAATTTGCTCTCAGCTGCTAAGTGCAGACCGTATTTGCCCATCAATTTATATTTTCATATTTTTCCTTCGTAACAGACTAAGAACAGATGACCGCGAAATTTCCATTCATCATGTTCTCAGATCATTTATGGATTGACGAGTAATGGTGCGACTTAAGTATTCACAGGTTGTGGTCTATGTTTGGTGTAAAGCGGGCAGTTGTAAAGGGTCCTTCAAAAGACACGCCTAGACGTAGTTTTAAAATAAAGCATGTAAAAAATTAGATTCTTTCAGGTTTCACTATTTTATTCAAAATACGCCTCTTACCAACTATATGCGAAATATGGCATCAATTAAATGTCCACCATGAGCACTTTTTCAGGTAAAATCCGCCCAGTCGAGATATCGATGTTGAAGATTGTTCAGCAACACTTTGCGCTAGAGCAGCAATAGTCTCAGCAGCTACAGAACGTCCTGTATTTGATCTTCCAGTAGTTTTTCTATCCTCTGCAGAACCAGTTCCTTTAATTTTCCTCACCAACCTTTGAATTATCGACACATTCGGACGATTATTCCCACCAAAGAAATTCCACCACGAATTTTTGCGATATGTTTTTTCATTTTCACTTATTTATTTAAGCTTACAGGGTTTGATTGAAAAGTAATGAGCCTTATTTTTTTAAGCAGTCAAATTATTCACACAACACTACTTTTTCATTCGATATGCTGTATCTTGACAAAAAATTAATGTAATTAAAAATGTTATTCTAAAAACCAAATGCACAAATTTATTGTATATTTAAAACTAACATAAACTTAACAAAACTTTACTCCATAAATTAAATTTTAAAAGAAAATCATACGATTCCTCATATTTTTAAGGGACAAAATTGTTCACACAAAGTATGAATTTTAAATTTTAACTGATTTAATTTTTCTAACAAAGTAACCTATGCTTTCGAATAAGTCCCGTTGTGAATATGACCCTTCGAAACTCAACTTATTTGGTCATTTCAAGTCTTGCTTTCGTGTTATTAAACATCATGGGTCGGAAACAAGTAGACACAACTGAAGCTGAAAGAAAAATAATTTTGTATATGCATTCGAAACCAGTTCCTAGAGCTTTGAAACCTGCTGAGTATAGTTCGCGAATGGTTCGAAGGAAACCATCATCAGCAAAGTCAATAAAAATAAGAGGATAGGTTCGCAAAGGAATATAAAAATAAAGCACTTGATTTCTGGAACAACTATATTTTAATCGACGAGAGTAATGGTGGTTGTTCAATCGGATGGAAAGGATTCTAGAATTGATGCTGTTATGGATAAATCACTTAATCTTAATATTTTAAAAGAAAACCTGCATGAAAGTGGGCATCATGTGCCTCACCCCCACAGTCTCCAGACTTCAATCCCATTGAACATTTGTGAGATGAACTCATTAAGCGTGTCGCTAAAATTAACATAACTAATTAACATAACAAATTTGAGTCCAAATGTGACTAAAAAATTAATTAACTCTATGCGAAATAGACTTAATGAAGTCATCAGGCAAAAAGGAATACCTACAAAATATTAAAATTTCATTGAACTAAATATATTAATTAATAATAATAATATTTTATTTGTGAAATTGAATTGTGTGAATATAAATGGTTCTGTGGTTCTATTTTTGTTAATTTTTCATTTATGGAGTAAAGCTTTGTTAAGTTTATGTTAGTTTTAAATTAGCAATAAATTTGCTTCTTTTTTTTTGGAGTAACATTTTAAATTATAATACATTAATTTTTTCTCAAGATACAGCTTATCAAATGAAAAAGTAGTAGTACCATCACTTTTCTGTAGCAGTTCCCAATTTTGAGGACTTCCCGCTAAAATCTTACGAAGTCTGGAGGTCTCAGTCGCCCCCTCAACCTCTTCACAAAAGGATTTCCAAGATTGCCTTTGGGCATTTCTGATTTCCTTCTTGTAGATTCTCAGAGCATCTTCCAAGCGGCCGCCGTAGCCGAATGGGTTGATGCGTGACTACCAT
This sequence comes from Anastrepha fraterculus, assembly GCA_037575425.1. Classification (NCBI taxonomy): domain Eukaryota; kingdom Metazoa; phylum Arthropoda; class Insecta; order Diptera; family Tephritidae; genus Anastrepha; species Anastrepha fraterculus. The sequence continues at coordinate 17,580 of JAYXIM010017631.1, forward strand.
ACGAAATTCAGAGAGAGAACATCGGTTCGAATCTCGATGAAAGATCAAAATTAAGAAAAAGTTTTTTCTAATAGCGGTCGCCTCTCGGCAGGCAATGGCAAACTTCCGTGTGTATTTCTGCCATGGAAAAGCTCCTCATAAAGAAATATCTGCCGTTCGGAGTCGGCTTGAAACTGAAGGTCCCTCTATTTGTGGAACAACATCAAGTCTCACACCATAAATTAGGAGGAGGAGCTCGGCCAAACACCCAGAAGAGAGTGTACGCGCCAATTATATATACCTATATATATAATCTTCTGCGAGACGTGTTTTCTTTGCCTCATTAAAAGCGCTTCTGCTTGTTTTTTGATGCTTTATATTTTTGATTCCTTAGTCCGCACACAAGTCCATGTGATACCCATGGTTCTGGAATCAGGACAATATGATGTCCACCTTTGGCCAGGTGGATTATGAGGTTGGCGGACGCAACCTTTGAGTGGTGTAGGTTGATTTGAAGAACCCGTAACATCATGGTTACTGGACTTCCTCTCCACCACCGTCATGTTAGGATCATCTGAGTCTGACGCCAGTAGCTCTTCCTCATCAGTGAGAGTAGTATCAAGTACTCTATCTAACAAGGAAGAGATACTGCCTTCGAAGAAAACGCTTGAGAGCCTGGCTTCCACTTTCTTCCACTGTCAGGCGAAATAGTGCCGTCAGGGTTGCTTTTATCAACCACCGCCCATAGCTGTTGGCCTCTGACAGCTTCGCTGTACATAGCTGGAGAAGGCTTGGTATGTCGGGGCTTCTTCAACGTGCTCGGGTTGCTGGATGGGTCGTCCGACAACTGACGTTTTGGGTTCGGTTCAGAACCCCGAGGGGGCTCCTCCGTTACCCTTATCGCCCATCTAAATGAGTGCTTCTGCTTGACAGACCAGTCCCCCTCTGGGATCGTATCTAAGTGCTCCAATAGCCTGAAGGCAGCACGTCTCTCCTTGTAGCCATGCCGTGCAGGCTCTGCTACTGCAGAGATATCAGTCGTTTCAGACTCAGTTTTGCCACCTTTACCAGGGCTAGTCCCGGTATTGGTGACACAGGAAATTGACTCCTTGGCTAGAGGTTTATTTTTTGTACCGCCTATTCTGCTGCTGCCAGGTTTTTCCTCAGCGCCGTCTTCCGCCCTACGAAGTGGGCTAGCCGTGAAGGGCTTGGATGTACCGACACTTCCACTAGGCTTGATTATCCCAGGTTCCGTCGTACTAATAGAAATCTGGCTTGATCCAGGAGAGGAGATGATGGGATGATGGGGGTTTAGGATTGACAGAAGATCTTCGTCGGTCCGGTGATCTTCATATAGTGATTGGGTAGCCACCAATTTTGAGGTAAAGCGGATGGATGGCTGGCTAGCCAATCCTCATATGGAGCTCCCTCTTAGTTCGTGTTGGTTTGGTCCCCATGATATGGGTGTCAAACCACCACTGAAGCCTTATCCTCGCGGCAAGGAGACCAACATGATGAGGAATATAACTCTAAACGGCAAATAAAATTTTTATCTTCCAATAACTGTTATGGAGCAGAATTGTTTTGATACAACTTATAACTTGAATGCCCCTGTTAGAAAGCAGATTTCATTCCCTCTTCTCTATCCAAATGGTCTTCCATCCAAACACAAATTGTGCCCTTGCTTTCTTCGGTAAATAATACATTCTTGCAAAAAAATGACACTTTCCAAGACGTTCTTTAGCCTCGAATCTTTTGCACGTTTCTTATTTTCCATACTTTTCTGACCTTCAAATAATATGTATGAAAAACATTGTTTATTATCTGGAAACCTCTCTTGCGGTGAGAATGGTGCTATTAAAACCGAATTCTTCTTTAATTGCTGGACGATAAGCCGATTATAAACCATACCATGTTTCACAATTTCGCTGTTATTAGGTTTTAGTTTTATGATAGTAGCAAGAAATGTAATAAAATATTCATTTATTATTTAGTAATCATTGTATTTATATATTTCACGTTATTGTTATGTTGGGTTTTTCAAAAAGTAAAGTCTAAGTGAATAAGCCAACAACGATTCCAGATCTGAAACACAACATACAAATCGAGGTTATCGAGGTTACTGAACTCAATGCAATAATGTGTGATCGAGGCCTTGATAGCCTTAGATATTGAAATGATGCAATTTTTCACGTATAATTGTTAAGAGCAGCATTTTGAATAAAACAAGTGAAACCTGAAAGAATCTAAATTTTTACATACTTTATTTTAAAACAACATCTAGACGCGTGTTTTGAAAGAACCCTTAATTACACTAAAATTGAGCTAGGCTTATGCAAATGGCTACTCGATAATGTTTGGGACCCCTAAGCACAAATCCGATGTACATTTTTCATTTTATCATAGAGGGATATTCAAATATTAAAATTTATATAAACTTAATCATTAACTTATTTCATCAAATACTCTTGTAGTTTTGACAAAAAATAATTGGTTACAGTGAGAATTTGTAAGAGTAGTCCGAAAAAATCGAATAGTCAGTCGACATTCATAGAAATTATCTCTTATCTCGCAAACTAATAGATTTTTATGTAACCTGTTTTTTGAGCAGGCCCTCCCCCATGCATAAAATGTGCATGTAAAGACAGGTTTTGGAAATACCCCATATTAAAGTACATATGTATGTATATATGTACATATCAATATTTCTATCCTAATTCCAAATTCATTCTCAGTTTCGAGTCCTTTGAGCTTAATTCATCTTAATTCAATAAAATATACATATGTAAACAGATACTATTTACATACATACATACATATAGTAAGAGGAGTACGAACAAATAATGCTCCCAACTCCGTCATTCATACCTATAAAAGTTCGAGCTGAGCGTAAACTAACAATCAAAGAAGAAAATAATCTATACAGCTAAGGAAAGAAATATTAGAAAATATGACAATAACAACCAAATAAAACCATCAACTCAAGAAAATATGAGTATTGAGCAGAGCGGGCGTGTTCTCTCTTATAACAGTTCATTTTATCCTGTTGATGTTAATGTTGCTGTTGATATTTGTTTTGTATTGCTTATTTCCCCTTCACAGTCCTTTGAAATTGTTTTTGCATATGCTGTTGCTGTTGTACGTCATCTTCCATAAATACAATAATATTTTTGCGTCCTTCTCTTAGTACAAATGTACAGTAAAGTTTTGTAAATGTATGTACTGATTCAAAAGGCAGTCATGAAAAGGCGCAGCCGGTTGGCAGTCGAGTCGAGAGAAAACTTTGGGTTGGATGGGGGATGTGCTCACTTTACGATTGGGTGTCGGCATAAATTATTCATATTTCGTTGGTGCAAGTGAGCAAGGCACATGCCAGCCAACCATTCCGCCCGTTACGCAGTTCACAATCAACGAACTCAGGGCGCCGTATTTCAAGTATTCATCGAAGCTTTGTTCTGTGCCGTGTGGGTGGCGCACCCGTAGCGAATGTTGTCGAGCAACGAACGGTGAGTGGTGGATGGTGACATCAGTGGCTTGACTAGTTGTTGCTCAAACTGAAAGTGCTCTTTTAGTGAGCAGCCCGAATGCGCATTGCATGCTGCGTGAGAAGAATGACAAGATAGGGTATATGCCATGTTCATCTATTGAGTACACTGTGGCAGTAGGTTATTAATTAGTAAAACGTTATTTTATTATTCAACAATTTAAATTCGAATGCTAAATAGTATGGAAGATAAAGAATGAAAGTTATTTTTGGAGTATTACATAAAATAGTTCTTTCTATTACGTAAAACTCTTCTTAACAATTATTATTCATTTAATCAAAGGAATTTGTGTACACATTAGGAACATTAAACGTTTTTGACTTGGGGATAGTGACGCTAGGTTATACCGGGACACCTATGTCGGCAATTACTCGAACTACTAGAGACGACAAATCTGAGCAATTGAGGTATACTTAATCTCTATCCTATATGATTCAGATCCTGAACCTATTGATTTCCGTCTGTTGTTCCAGAGTAAGAGGCCTTTCAATGCAAAACAGGTTTTTTAAGATTCCTGGCAGCTACTGTAGAAGTCGTCTTGATTTTATTTTACGTAGAAACGAATTTCCATCTTGAATCTACATTTTGAGACAAAATTTACCTAATGAGCTTGTACGTAGCGAGTTGAATTCTTAATCTCATTCAAGTTCACTGCGTTCTTATAAATGTTTCATCTTAATTCATCTCCGACCAGACCATTTTGTTAACGATTGAAAAGAAGAAATATGTAACCCAAAATAACTTCTACATACTTATATATCCTGTACCATATATGCGATTGGATTTACGAACGGTCAGTATTGAGACAAATACAAATCTCAAAGAAGTGTCGTCAGAAATTTTATCTTTGTAATCAGAATCTTTAGAAACCTTTTGATTATGCAGTTTTATAGCCTATTCAATTTTGGTTCGATGTCGCTCAAATATGGCGTTAATTTCTGACAATTGTTTTTGTATACGATGTCGAGAATTTTCTTACATATAAAGCACGGTGTAGTAATACAAAGTGAGCTAGCCAGTTTTTTTATTTTACATGATTTTTAAATTACTAAGAAGTGAAGAAGGAGAAACTTCAAAGTCATTTGTTCTAATTCAATTGTAATAACGTAGTTTTTTAGTACTAAACATTAATTTCGTAATAGTGCGTCAACCATAATGTCAAAAAAATAAGGAAAGGAAAACAACAGAATTTGAAAAAGGAATTTTAGACAAATTTAAATCTGGACAAGGCTCAAGATCTGTAGCAAAATTTTCCACATATCATCGAGATCATTTAATAGAAGCAGTAGAAAAAGCTTGCTGAATTTTGTGCAATGTCTTGAATTTTGATTTGTAAGGTTTCTGTTATACAATGAAGTAAATTTTCGAAAATACAACAAAATTTAGCATGAAAAATATTACGAATATTGTAAAATAACTTAATTATGTAAGCACAAGTGTACGTATACTTTAAGAATTTTTAGTGGTTTTTTGTACTCACAAGTAGATACCTCCCAAACGAGATGTTTAAAGTTTCCGTTATTATTCCGCTAGTTATTCAAGCGTAGTAAAGTTTACCTCACATTTTAGTTTTGATGTTCGGGAACAAAAATAAATCATTAGGTGCCAAATCTGGTCTCTAAGGCGGTTTACCGATTAGTTTGATATTTTGAATGCTCACAAACTCTCTTGTGAGATCTCGCATTGCCGTGGCGAAGAATGATTTATCTTCTGCGGTCGTCTTTCCTTAATACTCCGAAAACTTCTAGCAAACAAAGGATACGAGACCTTTATAGAGCAGTTTCAAAATTATTATCACAAAGGGAATAACTCTTCTTGATAATACAGGGTCCGGCACTCGAAGTGTAACCAACTTCAAACTGCTCGCGCAGCTGATGCACGCCCATCAGCTGCCGTTTAGTTGGCTAAATGATAGTCCAGAGTATTGGAAACTGGAAACGCATTATATTTGGCTGGAAAATCACAACCAGCTATTGTTTGTGAACTTGAACACCTTAAAGTAAATAAAAATTTAGTTTATCGCACCATTACTCGGTACAATGAGACTGTTAGCATCGCGAAACGTGTCACCCCCATGTCATCAATAGACTGCAACGTCACGTGAAATGGTTCAAAAAGTTAAGAAGTGACTTGAGCGAAATTGGCAATCAAATTGCGAAAAAACTTAAAATATCTGACCTAGTATCCGCCGAATACTGAGAAATGATCTCTAAGGCAAGCCTTACAAGATCCAAAAGGCGCATGATCTCACACCAAAGCAGCAACAAGTCGGAGTCGATAGAGCGATTTTTCAAATTGAGCAATTCGTTTACTCCCAAAACGATAGGGTTTATTTGACCGACCGTTCATACGAGAATTTGAGTCATCGATTGGCCACCAGGAGGCAGCAGGTAATGGTTTCGACTGCTGTAACCGCAGATGGGCGCTTTCCAATCATTTGCATCGATCCTGGCGTCAAGGTAAATGCGAAATGTTATCGGGAAAGTATTCTGGTATTTTCGAATGTAGACCACGGACGATTCAACAGGTCTCGGCACCATCTCACAAAGCTCGAGTGAACCAAGAATGGCTAAAAAACGATGTTCCGAACTTTATAACGTTCAAATTCGCGTCCGATGGATTATTCTCTTTGGATAGACCAGAATTTGAATTGCATATGCCAAGGTAGCCCACCCGAAGCTTCCCCTTTTGTTAGCCCTGACCATGCCTCCCACGCGGATTGGATGCCTAGTCTTCAGCTATGGTGGCTCAGGATACTGGGATGTGCCACCTGGAGGTGAGAGTAGGAATTAAGGTTATAAAATTCTGAAGCTGCTTCCTCAGATTTCTAAAATCCATCTACACCACCAAAAAATGAATAAGAGTAATTGAAGTTGCTTTTTTTGTATTAAGCCGACCTTTAGGTCACAAAATAAAAATACGAAAGCTAGGCTTTCATTCGTATTTCTATTTGGGTGCAGCTACTAGAAAAAATAAGAAAACATAAACGCTTTTTTCAGGTCATGGTATGGTCATCCTGATATACTATAATAATCCGTCTACATACAATTTTAGCGTAACGTGGGCGTTGGCGTCGCTTCGACAGCTGACTATTTACATATTAACATTTATGTAAAGAAACGAAATAGAAAGATGAGCAACTGTGATCATTTCGTGTGCGTCGAAAATCATCAGATGGAAACAAATCAAAGTTTTCCAAAAATTTTGAAACCGAGATAAATTTAAATTAGTTTTCAATATTAATTAAATGCAGTTATTGCTGTAAATAATAAATTTTACTACCTTTATCAAGCAAAAATTTCCCATTTTCAGCTTGAAAGTTTCGCTGCTAAATCGTTAATTGTAGCAAGCACTCGAGTACCTAGCTTTGCGTCAAAGCGAAGCAACCGCTAATGCATTGTGAAAGTTGTTTGTAGAAGGGCCTTAAGGGGGGACCCTCATTTATCGGGTCAAAAAAATCGATTTTTTGGAAATAATTTTAATCTATTCTACAACTATTTAAGAATATACTTTCAAAATTTCAAGTCGATATCTGTATTTTTGAAGGAGTGACAAAATTTTTAACAGGACGCGACGGGTGGCCTGATCGCCTGTATCCAAAACTTTAAACGCGTTTTTCTCGAAACATCATTTTTCGATTTTGTGTACACAATTGAGAACGCTGTATTGAACCAATCAGGCTTTACAATAGCTCAATTTTAAAGATAATTAAATTGTTTTCAATGTGACATTAAGTGTTTTTAAAAAAAAAAAAGATTTTCATATTTTTTTGTAATTTTAAAGTCAATTTTTATGCATAAAAAATCACTTTTAACATAAAACTGGGTAAAAAATATCAATTTCGACATTTTTTTTTTAAATCAAAATGTCACATCGAAGGTATTATCCTAAAGTTTTAAAAAAAATTTGGTTTTTTTATTTCAGAAAAAAATTCAGAGCGCTAGAATGTACACAGATAGAATGAGGTGCCATGGACGAGGTGTATATTTCCATACTTAAAATGTTTTTTTTCTTCTCCGAAAATTTTTGTAGACAGTCAAGACATTTATTAAAGTACTTTATGAATTACAAAACGTTTGAAGTTATTTTACCTGAGAAAAAAATTCCCAAAAATGATGCATTTTTCGACCGTCTAAATGAGGGTCCCCCCTTAAATTTGTTTTTTTTTTTTGGTTCACCTAATCACGTGCTAATTATATCGACCCTGACAACGGTAAGCTCTATCACAATAACAATATTAATCTGTAATAGAGAACCAAAATTTCAAACTTTACGCTGGGATACTTATAATTTTATTACACCCATATGGGGTCAATAAAACGCAGCAGGATATAAATTATTAAATTGGCCACATATGCCCATAGAATGTAATAGAAACATCAACAGCTTGTAATTTGCAACAATTTAATGAGCAAAGGGCGCTAGCACACTTACACAACAACAACAAATCACGGTAATCTGTTCCAAGCTAAGTCTGTACGGTACACACAGAAACACAAAAGGTGAAATGTTTCAAAGTTTCAACAAAAAGTGTCAAACTTTTTTCTACTCTTACACACAAATTCATATACACAGGCACATAGGTATGTACATCAACGCTATTTGGGTTCAATGCGGCATAAAAAGCTTTAGACACCCTCGCCAATTATTGCGATACACTTTGATGACTTCATTCGATGTACAAAAGCCGCATATCAGAAGGTACCTTGCCAGTGCAGCGCAACCACCATCTGGGCAAACACCCCGGAACCAAAATTGATCGCTTGCACCCCTCACACTCCACCTGCTAAGCTACTACTATACAAAATGTGTGTGGCTGCCTTTAGTTGTTCTATGCCCGGCGGCCAGTAGTTATCGTATTCAGTTACACGCTACACGGCTCGTGGTGGACCCTGCTGCCAGCGTTGTTCAGTTTTGCCTTTGGTCGCCTGGCTGTTTGGCGCTTTGACACACAATGTTGCTTCTTCGTTGAATGTTGGTATGACTCGCATTTGTTGTCTTGTTTCTTTGTTGTTGTTTTGTACGTTTTGTTGTTTATTGTACCTTGATATCAATTAACTTGTGTCAATATTTAGAGGAGCTACTTGAACGTGTTGCACATTAAACGTTTATGTTGGTGCTGTGGATAGGGAAAAGAAAGTGCTGGCAAAAGTTAGCTGCTCTCAATGTGATTGTAGATGTTTCTATCGATAACCTGCGGCCATACTTTGACATGACATTTAAATGAATTTTGTTTATTTTATAGAGCACAAATACAAATACAACGACTATAAAGCTCATTCCTCGCCATAGAATTGCCAAGAAAAGGCAAGGAAATTAAATAAATTTTAATTTAAAACCTGAAGTAGATTAATAAATATGAAAAGTTGGGATGAATGTCAAGGCCCAGCTCTTAATAACAAAGACACCATTAAGCCCATCAGCAGCATTTCCCGCAGTCAACCTGCGCTTCTATTTGTGCCATAAATCCTTATAAAGCAATGTAATGTCACTACCTTTTCTTTCCCTGGACCAAATTTTGTATATTCGTCCAAGTGGGTCCTCGCATGAGCAACTGTCTTACCTGACCTAGCTTAAGAGTTTAATATTCTTACGTAGAAATATTCTTATCCCAAGAAACGACTTCAACTTCAACGCTCCATAAAAATACTGCATATGAAATTCAGATACCGAATATCTGAGCGCAAATTTCTTGTTTCCACAGTCCGTCTTTGGAGAATTTTATCTCTCGATTACAGAAGTGCCAGCATTTTAAAAGAGGACTATTTTGTTACTTTGCCAAATAAATTGCGGTATCTCTCACCTGCCTACATATAAGGTATTTTACTTCACACAGCTTCCGCTTTATTAACCCCATTATCCCTTTCTATCTTCCAAATTTATTTGCCATGTTCATTATTCCATTGTCAAACATTGTAAACAAAACTCTTTGTTGTTGCGTTTGATACTTTAAATAAAAAAAAAATAAGCAAATAAGTTCCTACTTCACATGTCAATATGCATTTTTTCATTACATTCATTGAAAACAACCGTTTGGGCGACCTATGGGGTGGAGGAATCATCGGCCCATATTTCTTCAAACCCGAGGCTGGCGCCAATGTAATAGTGAATGGCGAACGCCATAAACGCATTTGGTTTCCACACAGTCCGTGAATGGATTTACTTTCTCGTCATTTCGGTGAGCAATTTATCTCTCGTCTCAGACCAGTGGCCACTAAGATCGTGTGATGTCACGTGGGGGTATGTAAAGTCGACCAGCTTCGATTAAGTCATTGGAAGCCAGCATTACTAAAGTTATTCACGAGATACCGACGGAAGTCCTCCAGCGGGTCATTCAAAATTGGTGTTTATGGTTGACCAAATTACGGCGCAGTTACGGCCAAAATTTGAAAGGAATTATCTTTAAAAAATAAATGTCATGAATGGTTCCACACCAAAATAATAAAGGTTGCCCAATCAATTTGAATTTTCATTGCTTTATTTCAATTTAAAATCGGGAAACCCTAAATTAATCACCCTTTATATAATTAGTGCCCTACTTAATTACTCTTACTACTGTATTTGCCTTTGGAAATAAAAAAGACAACTTAGATTGTTTTGTAAAGTAATTATATTTTTATTGATTGTTACAACTTCTTAAGTACTGTTTTTAAGTTTATTTTTCTTATATTCACCTTTGTAGTTTCTCTGGTGCAATGTTTAAAATTTTTCTGCTATGAAAAAATTTACATAAGATTTGTGCTGTTATGACTCGTTAGGTGCAAAAATATTCAAGGTTAATTGTTTTGCTCTTTGTTTTGTCAATCACTCATACCTACTTATTTTCACTTTTACAACAACATCTAACATCAATACTATTCACATGGGAATTATTTATTATCAATAAATGCATTCTGTTCTTTGTGGGATACGCGTATTTGTGGAAAACTCAATTATACTAAGAAATTTTAGCTAACAACAAAATTTATTGTAATATTAATAAAAAAAAATAAGCTAATAATAAAAGAAAATAGAATAAACAAATACAAACACCATAATATGTAAATGGTTAAAGCAATTAATTTGTATTAATTAATATAAAAGTATTAGATCCAAAATGCAAGACCTCAAAATCTTTTAAAATCCGGAGGCAAATACAATTACAAATTCTCTGACTTTGAAATTAACTGTAAACCAAATTATTACATATGAACATGGATTTTATCCACGTAAAACCTATGACAATTATATTATATTATATTTCGAATAACATACCATTAAAATGTCTAACTCGACAGCATTAACTGCCTTGACATTAAACACATAAATATATCATTCTTATTGGCAGACCTTTTAGCCTATTGATTTATGTAGTTGCGAGTTATCGCACTTTAATATAATAGAAAAATTTCTATTTCTACTATTTATGTAAAATTAGAAGATAATTATTTATATGTCTCGAAGGATCAGTAATTTTATGAATGAGCAAATCTCGCCCGCCTACAACAAAATTAGTAACACCAAGAAAACCAAATGCCAATAGTTAGAAAATATTTGTAAGCCACACAAAACTTAGCAAAACGCATGCAGTAAAACAATATTGAAAACCAGGTATACAACAAAATTTTTACTAAATTCAAAGCTCTAGCAAAAAATTGTTTACCTCATAAGCAGCAAAAATATATAGGCACAATTTTTATAAATTCTAATAAAATACATTTTTTATATGTATGCACTTTTGCTATATATGTATGTATACAATTTCGCTAATTAATGAACACAGCAAGCTTACAAATATGTACATATGTATGTATGTATGTGGATGGATTTTATTCTCTCGGCTAAAGACTCTGTGCATAAAAATGTTTTAAATCGAATTTAACCAAAATTTGCTGATCTTACCAGGTGCCACAATATGAACAAGGTGGCGCTAAATTATTCATCACCAATTTTGCTTTTCAATAACATTTTTACTAAGTGAAACAAAACAAATGGGAATTTTATCCTGACCTTTACGCGCTCCATCGCTTGACTGTTTATATGCTGCAGTTTAATCTAGTTCACAAGTGTCAAATGTGATTGAGGTGCGACGCCATTTGCAAAAATTATAAATCTTCCTATAGGATGATTATTTTTCCGCCACTTTGTGTATATATGTACATGGAAATATATATAATTCTACTTGATGAACTTCTTTATTGCGAAATGGTGTAGTTCAAAATTCTGTACTATAAATTTTTGTAATAGTAACTCTGTGAAAACGACGCTTTAGTGCTACTTGGGGAGTGCCAGTGTGGTAATTCAGTCATTTCATCTAACTGGGAGAACCATACGGATAATGAAAGCAACCACTTCGTATATCAATATTATCATTGTAAGGCAATTTTATTAAAATAATCAGTGGTAATTTCAGAAACGATTCGAATCGGTAAAAACTGAATTGTATATGTATTACTTTCACTTGTAGTCTTTTATCGATATTCAGACAGTGACACCTCTCATTTGTCTCGATTGTCATACGTTAGCATCGCGTAACTGCAATGGAAAATATCGGGAGTTTTTCAGCTGCATGAGAACTATGGATATCGATAACCATGATTTGACAGCTGAGAATGAAAAACCTGTGTTGACATTTCTGTTCAGTAAGATTTGGCAAGTCATCATGGGCCGTTTAATGCCAGCACTACGCTTCCAAATTGAGAAAATTTACTTCGAAAGGGAAAAAAATCTGTTCGCAAAGTTCATAGAGCGAAGTGTTGAAGAAGACGGCGAGATTCTACGTAAGGATCTTGGTTTACTTTCCTATTGACTTAATTGAATCAATTGTGCAAGAATTGAAGCCTCATTTAGATTTATTATTCAGAGTCATTGGAAAAAAGCAGTCAAAAATTGGACTTATCGAATGTAGCCGCGGCGGAAATACGACGGATATCATATTCAAAAAATAAATGCGATGAAATATTATCTACCAGATATAATAAAAAAATCATTCCAACAGAATTTCCGTTATATTATAGTTGGACTGTCCACTGTTTTCAATTCTCTTTGAGTTTTTAATAAATACTAATTTTGGCATAAAACATAGCAGACAGTTTTTCTAACATAACTTTAAATAATGCAGAATTAGGGCCCACAAATAATTTGTATACAGAATTTCGATACCCATAATATTAATTCTACATTATTTTGTCTTTAGAATTCGTTTAACATTTTTCTAAGAATTTTTTCCTAAAAGAATATTATAATGTAGAATTTAGGACCCCTCCCATTTTGCCTCTATTTCGCGATATGCCTCTGGACCTGAACCGCATTTTTAAAATACAGCCTATATAAGTTAAAATATTGGTGCAAAAACAACAAAAAAAAGAAGAAATTAAATTTGCTTTTGGAAATTGTGATAGAAAATTGTTGGAGGAAAACAATGTGTGTAACGATCGAGAAAAAACACATCAAGCAACTCATTTTGCGAAAAATTCAAATTCAATTCAAATTCAATGAAAAAGAATGCGTTCGATACAGAAAGCGTTGGCATTCCTTACTCCTTACATGACCATTACCAATATTTAATTGTAATTTTCAAACCTGTCACTCAGTTTATGAAAAGAAAGACGCTTGATGATTTCAGCTACGAAAATTAAAATTAAAAACAGTGTCAACAAAAAACAAAAAAATTAATTGGAATAAAAATGTTAGGTAAATCGTATTCCATATGCAAAAAAAGGGGAATTTATTGAAAAGGGTATCGGTAATTCAACTGATTTTTTTTCTTGTGTCCATGTGGCTGGTACCACAGATTGAAACAAAGTGAATTCCTTCTTTGTTTTCTACTTTGCGCCTTGATGCAGAACAACTTTTAGCAACGAAATCGCAATGTTTGCAGTTCCCAGTCGTGCTTTTCAAAAAAATTGAATTGGATTCACTTCAAAAAGGTGGATTAGAACATTTTACAAAAAGTTTATGTTTCTTAAGGGGGTATATTTAAAGAATATTGTGTGAAATTTTCATTGATTTTTATGAAGAAAAATGAGTTGGTGGCAGCGAATCTTCGCGGACGTCTCATAAAAAAGTTTTATTGCGGTGTCCCTCAGAACTATCAACTAAAATCAAAAAACCAAATTGATTTCATCAGCCAATAAAGTTTCGCAGGTAACAACGTCGAATTTTTTTTTTTTTTTTAATTTTTTAAAGCGCTTTGAAGTCAAAACACCGATTTTTCATAAAAAAAACTTGAAAACTTTGTTGTTTTAAAATATGACAAAATTAAAAAAAAAAAACTCGACGTCATTACCTCGTGAATAAAGTAAAGAAACAAAAAAACCAAATTTGAAAAGAATCGGTGCAGTAGATATGAATCTACAGTGGACACCGACCGTAAAAAAGGCAAGTGTGAGAAAAACGCGTTTAAAGATTTTCGGCAGCGTGAAATCCGGTTGGAGAGGTAGATACTTAATCCTTTGTGTCTTTGTCAACTTTACTCTAATGCACTTCAAACTTTCACACAATAATCTTAAGATGTTATAGAATAATTTAAAAAAAAAAAAAAAAAAAAAATGAAAAAAAAAAATACCATACTACCCCCTTAATGGATTCAAATTAAGTGATTATCTATTAGAGAAAAGGAGGATATTAAAAACAAATTTTCTAAATGTAGAATTAATTTTCTAGTAAGTTTTTGAACAAGAAATTTGAGCCCCAGAAGACAGATATTATTATTATTATTACTGTTATTAGTTTGTTTTTATAAATAAATAATTAAAGCTAAGGTACTAGCAGATACGGTCATCGGTATATATTACAATTTAGTAATAAAATTAAAAAAAATAAGTTTTGACTTAAAAAGGAATGTGGGTTCTACTTTGAATGATCATTTATGGACTAAGGTAATGTAAAGACCCTTCTAATTTTTGCTTTGACTTAGTTGATCTGCCGTCAGTACTTAATACACATTGTTTCATTCACTTTGATTTAATTCATGGTAAACGTTTCCATACTGAATTTCAGTAATCGATTTCTGTTGCAAATCTCCCGTAAGTGAGGATGGAAGTATTTTTTTCTATACATATTTTGCATTCAGTATCAAATATCATCAGATTCACTTGAATGCACCGGATACACAGACATAGAGAGGCTAGAGTATTTTTTCTTCCTGCATAACTCTTCGAAAGTACGGAAAAAGTGCTTAGCTTGGGGGTGTGGCACTTAAACAAGTAGATGTTTCGTATTGATGCGCAACAATTGTATCGCTTGTTCGAGAAATAGCTTATCTACAGATCTACGGAAAGTTTGTTTTTACAATAGATTTTTAAAATAAAAGCACAGAGCCTGCTTTAAAGTTCCCATTTATACCTTTTGCTATTTCAATTTTATTCTTTTTTTTTTGTTTATTCTTCGTTTTTTTACATTCCGTCCCGGCGACTCAAATCCTTGGCTACTATTACTAAACTATTGCTGTATGTATTAGTGAATAAGCATTGGTGCATGCGTGTGCGGAATAGTGTAAAGCAAAGTCTTGATAAAGCAGCATTTCTTGTCACAAATACAAAAATGAGCTTAGGGCTGACTTTTAATGCAATTTGATGTTTTTCTCTTTGGAACTGATTATTATAATTTTTTTTTCTTAACATTTCGTGATTTGCTATAGGAGAATTTTTGGTTTTGAGTATGTGTGTTTGCTTTTTAAAATGTTTTTTAGTAAAACTCTTATGTGCTGCTCAATGCAGAGGTGCGTTTGCATGTGTGCATGCATGCAAGCACATGAATGTGTGTATGTATGTGTATATGCTTTAGAAATGCAGTTGTAATGTTTGCGTTCAAAGCATTAAATGCCAAATAAATGAAGATGCAAATTAAGATTTCATTTGCTTTTTTTTCTCAAAAAGAATTACTTTTTATTGGTTCTATAATTTATTGTTATTTTTATTGTTTAATTATTAATTTAATTAGTGTCTTTTCAGTAGAATTACAATACAATACCATACAATATAGCTCTATTTTGTCACGCAGCGTAAATATGTAATTAAACGAAATTGTTAGCTATATATATGTAAATGTATGTATGTATAGGTATGGTAGTTATGTATTATTTAAATTTTAGTTTCTTATTTGTTTTATTTGTTGGGCTACAATACAACGCATTTGTGGTTAAGTTTAGTAATTTAATGTTAAAGTTAAAGTTTAATTTAATTTTAGACTAAGTAAACATTTTTCTCTCTGCTTCTGCACTTCGTTTATTAATTTAATTATGGTAAGTGGTTAAATTGTTGTTTGAAGTCTAATGATAATCATTTAATTACAATTGTAGTTTTAGGTATAAATTATAAATGTTAATCATCGATGCAATACAGTACGTCGTTTATACAAATATAGATAATTATTTCTTTATGTGAAAATTATTTATTTTAGTTGTAATAGGTAAATTGTAAATGGAAACCCTTTCATAGTGGCGCATTTTCACAATTTTTTGTTTAGTTTTTCGTTAATTTTGGCATTTTTGCGCGTAATTTAAATTCGCTTTGCTTTCAAATGTGTGGGAAGAATTAGCCTTTTACTAGTGACAAAATGAAAAAAATTCTTATCAAGCTTTAATTTTTTTTGGCTTGTTGGAGTGGAGGGCACCGTGCCTTTGGCCAGCGGTTATGTGGAATTCTAAGCATACAAGTTTTTGGTATAAATTTTAGACAACGCTACTACAGAAACAACAATTCCAATTTAAGTTCAACATTTTTCAAAGCATTTCTCGCGGTTCCTATACGGCCAATGCTACTCATTTGGAATGTGCGTGTATAACGGCTTCAACATACAGTTTGACTCGGCTTCAAGAACTCTTCATATCATATCAGTTTAGTTTAGCTATCCGCGCGACTTCTGAAAGGTTGAGTCCCCATAGACGTTCCCACGACAGTTGGTTTTACGTTACTGGAACGACCCGGATTTATAACCAGCCAAGGACTGTCACTCCAGCAGCATTCCACGTACATATATGGGGGATATTTATGCTGCTATAACAACAACACAAACCCTATACATTGTTGCACTAAGATCAAATAAAGCCAACAACACAGCTCAGTAATCACTTTGGATACGATTAAGCTCACACTTTCAGAATGCATCTCTTTAGGGCGATGGCACAGAATTATTTTTCAAAATTTAGATACCTCGAAAGCTAACTATTGTTCTTATCTACAAGTGCTTTTACTATGCCCATATTGAGCTTTTTAAAAATCTAACATCCAAATTACGAGGTCAAACCATGCGCAACTAAAAGTTGATATTTTTTACAATTTATGTATTGAGTTCAGATATTACTTAAACGGATATGCACAGTTATATATTTGTGTACTTTTGATAAAACAACTTAAGTCGACTTAGCACTTTTTTTGCCAGGCAATAGATTGCTTGCATTCCACGAAACATTTAATCAATTAATCATCCATAGCCGTCATTTAGCTAACCAGCTTAATAAAAGTTTTATAAAATACCGAATTCT
Organism: Anastrepha fraterculus; assembly: GCA_037575425.1. Taxonomy (NCBI): domain Eukaryota; kingdom Metazoa; phylum Arthropoda; class Insecta; order Diptera; family Tephritidae; genus Anastrepha; species Anastrepha fraterculus. Next base: position 34,569 of record JAYXIM010017631.1, read on the forward strand.
TCTATGATAGATCAGAATTTATTGACCTTACAGCAAAACCGGTTAAAACTCTCATAAGTTGTATGCCAAAAATTAACAGATATGTATCAAGACGGATCTATTAAAGGTGGTAGCAGTAGGCCAGCTGATTTGTTTCTTTTTCTTTCGACGTGTACATTCGGGTGTCAACACAACATTTATTTACAAAACGTATTACTTATATTAAATTTTTTTATTTGGAAAGTGAAATTTTTTAACCTATTTAAATTTTAAGTTTTTACCTTGAAATAATTTCAGCACGACAAATTAATTTATTAGTTTTTTCTATTTTGCCTTTACAATTCACTATTTTCATTTTGTTTTCTACATTTATGCGACATTCTAATGTACACAATTTTATTGCTGGCCCATTGCCAGGACCTTTAATGAACTCGCCTTAACATGAATGTTCAACAAATTCGACCTTTTTATTTATTGAGTTTTTTTATTCTTGTTTTTTGAACTTTTATTAACACTGAACGTCGGAGTTATGCTAACTGCTCGTCTAAACCACAACTTATACGTACAAATGCTCTCAATATGGCAGATAAAAGCAAAAGGCAGGCATTATTCCAAAATGTATTCCGTTACAACACTTACTATGCGCACGTACTCTGCTTTGATATATGAAATCAATAATATGGAGCTTTCATTTCAGATCTAGGCACAAGGCCTGAAGATGCACGAAAATACAGTAACTACCAGCTTAGTTGCATTAAACATTGCGATCATCTAAGCTAATGGCGGGAGTTAGGAGAAAATTGCGTTGCAACGGATCACACCACCTGGACAGTGGGTTGTATGAAAAAAGTGGTTATGGCGAGAAAATCCAAGTTTCCAGTTGCTGAAGAGCAGTGCTTATATTTTCCAAAATACACGAGTGTTTGAGGAATGCTTTGCTTCATTATAGAAGCAACAAAAATATGTTTAAAGCAGTTTATTTGCCAAAAGTTAAGAAATTTGCTCGCACAAAACCAATTCAAATAAATTGGAATACATTTGGAACAAATTAGCTTTTTGTGTGGAAAAATTTTGTTAGAGCGACCGTCTGGAATTACAGTTTGTGGCTTTTTACGTTACTTAGTTGCAACAAAGGCTATCGCTGTATTAAAAATATCTATGACCAGTATTTCGCGCTTATAAGCACCGAGCGTGGTGCGTTTTAGACTGCGCTTACGTGAAATGCATTTATTTAAATATATACAAAAAGTATCAGCTAGGACTTTTAGGTGTAAGCTGAACCGCGACAGTTGATTCTACGTAACCAGAACGATCTGGATTTTTTGTCTGGTAAGAACTGTCACTTCAGCAGAATTCCCCGTATATGTATGGGGAAGGTTTATGTTGCTACAACAACAACATAAAGCTTCTCTTGGAGCGATGATAAAAAAATTACTTTTCAAAGTTTAGATACATCGTAAGCTAATTATTGTTCTTATCTATGCGTGCTTTTCGTATGCCCAAATGAGCTAAAAGAAAAAGTTGACATTTTCCTCATTTTATATACATACAGGAAGGTTCTTTTTGCTTCCCAATTACTAAATCTATTCTGGAAATTAGGTTTGTCCTCCTTATATGCATTTTCAACAGTTGAAATGCTTATTTTATGTATTTATACCACAACTATTTATACCTCCACTCCAATTTTAAAACTTTTGACATGTTTTGTAAATTATTAACGAAAAAATTGTATTTCTTCTTTCAATTCGCACAACGCTCCTAATAATTGTCTTTTAAAATTTGGCAATTCTTATCAATATCGCAAAAACTGTACTGTATTGAACTTATGTATGTTTTTCCTTCACTTCCCCTATGCGAATTTCTCTACATTTGTTACAATTGTGAGCCGAACAAATTTACATACATACATATATGAAACAAGTATATCATATTAATTATGCTAAACTTAACTAAGAACTAAGTTTAAAGATAATTAACAAAAATCAGAAATTAACATTAAGCGCACTTAATCTGCGACGTATGCTATGTATGCATGTATGTACGCATATATGACAGCCATCTGTAACTGGCTAGACGGCGTTTTGAATTGCTTTCACATTTATAGTACGTCACTCGTACAAACATACCTTCATACCACAAACACATACAAATGTATACAGATAATAAAATTTTAATTTAACTAATTAGCGTTGCACTTAAAGCTAAATAAGCACTTAACAAAACTTAAATACATTTATATGCTGCAAACTTAACAAACAAGTTACAAATTCATTGCGTTCAAATAAGGACAGAACAAATGGAAGTTGGGAGTATGTGTGAAAAATAAGGCAGAATATAACAGTTTATTCGAAAAAAATATGTAGTACGTTAATAACAACGTTACGGGTATGTAAGTTTATATCTATGCATGGAGCAAATCACGTGCGATCTGCTTTTACGCCTAAAATTATGCTCGTACACTTACAAATTAAATTTATTGTTATTTTTCTTCTATTTCAATTTTGTTGATGTCTTGTTACAACTGCGTTAGAGGGAATGAAGTAGACATACACAAAATACGCTGCCTTGTTTCACTTACGAATTCTAATGACATAACTCCGTTTACTCATATTTGATATTTAATTTATTAGTAACTCTCCAAAATGGAGTTGACACATTTAGACACTCTCGATTCTCCATTTCTGTTCCTCGACTTCCTATTCTTGCTTTTCATTTTTTTATTCTCCAGTTAGTTTTCGTGTTAGTTTAGTTGCCATTGTTATATTATTATTATTTTTTTTTTTTGTTTTTGCTTGTGTCTTATTATAATGTTTCTCTTTCTTTTTCGCTTTTACTTGTTCCTTTTTTTTTACTTTTCACTTGTTTGCTCGCTTTACGCATTTAATTAAAACTAAATTCTCCACCGCTGCTAGTGCTGCTGCTACTACACTAGGAGTTATTCTCACAGTCGTCAAGTTTGTGCTTCATACGAAAATTGCTTAAAAGGTCGGCGCAATTATTGACCATCATTAGGTAGTCGCCATTGTCGAGATTCGCCTGTTCCGTAGTTGTGTACGCATGACTATGTTGTGAATTGGTTTTGTCATTTCTGGAAAGTAGAAGGATGATACACTTTTAGTAATTCGTGGAAATAAAATTTGATTATACTGATAAACGAATTTTTTTATATTATATTTTTATTTAATAATTTACAAAAATATATGCAAATTAATCACTCAATTTAGTTATAGAATAACTTTTTTTCCAAATAAAGAAAGTGCAGCTATCTAGTTCACAAATGTCAAATATGATTGCGTACGCGACGCGATTTGCTTTAAAATAAGGTGATTAATTTTGAATTTTAAGTGTGATATTCCCCATATTGGCAGCTGCCGTAGCCGAAAATATTGGTGCGTGACTACAATTCGAAGTACGTAGGTTCGAGTCTTCGTGAAACACTAAAATGAAAAAAAAAGTTTTTTCTAATAGCGGTCGCCACTCGGCAGGAAATGGCAAACCTCCGAGTGTATATCTGCCATGGAAAAGCCCTTCATAAAAAAATATCTGCCGTTCAGAGTCGGCTTAACACATTCCCTGTCCCAATACAAAAATGCAAAATTGACCGATAAGTCCAATATTTCACAACGTAAACATGTCATATAATCGGTTCTCGTCAATATTACGTTGCTGGCACTTTGTTGATAATGAAGCTCCGAGGGATCAAAACGAACGTCTATACAAAATAAAACCACTTTTGGACCTTGATATCAATAACTGGAAGAGCTTACTAACACCTGGTGAATGTATCGTCATTGACGAGTCGATGATGCCGTTTAGAGGCAGGATATCTTTTCGTCAATACAACCCATCAAAAGCTCATAAATACGGCTTGAAAATCTATAAACTGTGCACAGAAGAGGGTTTTGTCTGGAATTATGATATTTACATAGGGCGGGACCCCGAGATTGCTGATTTGGATAAGCCTGGGAGAGTCGAAATAAGAAATAATTAAAAATAATTTGTGATTTCTGCGTAATATAAAAAGATTTTTTCGTATGTCCCGGTGTTTTTCTTTACTTTATTATCGTACCAGCACGTCCAGTGCAGAAACTGTACAGTTCCGTTACGTCCAGTCGAATAATTTGCTTTAGAAGTTTCATATACCCCTTGACGCACATATGGCTCAGGAACGTATCAGTGCTTATCAGGCGCACGTTTCCTGAACTATATGTGGCTCAGCGGACAGGGAACGTGTTAAAACTGTAGATCCCTCAATTTGTGGAATAACATCAAGATGCACATCACAAATAGAAGGAGGAGCTCGGCTAAACACCCAAAAATGGTGTAAGCGCCAATTTTATTTATATATATATGTTGTATATATTGTGTATATATATGTATATTCCCCATCATCTTTTGAATAATGCTGCTGAAGTGATAATAGTCCTTAGACGGATTTACGTTCGGTTCGGATTTACATTCGGCAAACGTAGAACCGACTGTTGTGATTGCAACAGCTAGCATTTCTAATCAACTTTCATCGCCGAAAGCCGTAAGAAACGTTCTTTTTTCAATGAGATCGATCTGAAGTCATAACGTGCTTTAAATTAGTTATTTTTAGAGGGCAAGGGATAAGATAGTTCCCTTTCGGGGAACTCTCCAGGGGTTCATTGAGAAACAGGACCTATGTTGATTACGTGCGGTTCCATATCGGATAGGAAGGAGATTAAGCGGTTACAATATCCAGAATTTATATTCGGAGAACTTTTAAACCAGAGAATTTATAACCAGTGTTCTCACCCTTCAATAATACAAGCGCAGCAGATTTTTTAAAAAATTGTAACAGATTGGTCAATTTCAAAGCAAAAATTACACACGTAAACTATGTTTTAGAAACGAAATACCAAAGAAAAAAATATAACCCAGAATAAAAAAATCTTCACATATTACAACATTTACTTGAATTTATTTCTAACAAACAGAAAAATAGACAAAAAAGAATTCAGTATAAAATAAAAAAACATAACACAATAACAATTCTGGGCGTTTTTGACAGAACCGTCTGAACTCAGCAGGGTTTTGCTTCTGGAGCAATAAAATATTCAGTAGGAAAAATTGGTATTATTTAATTAAATCAATTTCGGAATGTACTAAAATGTAGTAAAGGTTTAGAAAGAGATAGTAAAAGCTTATTCATTTTGTCGGTTAAAAGGCTACGCTATGCTTGGTTTTACGAGTATATGGCGTAATAGCACTGAATTTTACTGATCCGTACACCATAAAACTACTTTATGTCTCTTTTGTTCGCTCGCATCTGGAGTATGCTGCAAAAATCTGGCAACCTTTCCTCCAGTTCCACATTGGTAGGATAGAGCGGGAGCAGGTGTTTTTAAATTTTACCTTACGTTCCACGGAGGTACCTTCGTGCTCGTTGCTTTTGTATGTAGATAATGTTTAAACGAATTATGCACGTAATGCACCTATTTGAAGAGCTATTTGCGAATTTAACCAAATTTCAACATCTATCGATCTTGATTTTTCTTTGCCTAAAACAATTTTTACTGATATTCTGAATACGATGCCCTAATTTAAGTATAACTATTATTAGTGTGTGAGAAATTATTGTTTCATAGACTATGCAAATAAATAAATAAATAAATAAATAAATAAATTTTAGCATTTTCAATCACTTAAATTAGCTTTGTTTAGCAGCGTTGCGAGAAATTTTTGAAATATGTAGCTAAAATTAAATTAAAGTAGGCGGAAAATTTTCGTAGTAGTACAGCAGAGTTTCCATAATATCAATAAAAAATGTTTGAGTGGCAACATTTTTTATCACGATTTTTAATTTTTATGCTTTAAAGAGGCTGCCTAAAACAATATCCGTGGACTTTTGACAAAACAACTCATGCAACTTAACATTTTTTGCTTGGAGCTCAATAAACTCTGTTTTTGTAAACTTAACTTAATTTTTTGCTGAACTTTAACTTTACCACTTAGAACTTAATGGATTATACAATATATATATCTATATGTAAACATATGTTTGCAATTAGTGCTTACACCCTTTATTGGGTGTTTGGTGGAGTTCCTCCTACTATTTATGCTGTGCGTCCTGATATTGTTCTAGAAATAGATGGACTTACAACTCTATGCCACCTCAGAGTGGCAGATGACTTTTTATGGCAGAAATACATTTGCCAGTGACTTCCGAGGGCGACCGTTAGTAGAAAAAAATTGAACCCGGGAACTACTGAGCCCGTTCGACTGCGGTGACCGCCGCTATAAATGATTAAATATTGTATTTCGCGAAAAGTGAGCAATTTAGCTTTAGCGCCTGTCAAAAAAAATTCGAAGTCGACTTAAGTTGTTTTATCAAAAGTACACAAATATGTATATTCATATCTTAACTAAGCCACGCTTACTTGACTATGAAGAGAAAAATATCAATCGAAGAAGTTAAGCAAAGTTTTTCAAAATCGAAAATGTAAAACGAAAAATAATAGTAATACAAATGGTATAGAAATTCTGATATTTAAAGTACCTTACCACATGATTTAATTTTCGATTCTCAACTTTTAAAACACAAATAATTTTTTTGTAGTTCTTATGTAATTCCCATAAATTCTCAGGAGGCATCTGAATCTGTTGGTCGACAATAGCTTATCATATATAATAATACATTCTGCAACGCATTGGTCTCTTGGAAGAGATGGTTTCTGACATGACTGGTTTCTACCAGTTGCCTATAGGGGTCCTATGCTAATCTCCCAACAAAAACTACTTGCAGAGTATGTTATCATGATTCCTAACTGGGAGCTTTACTATGTATAAGTAGATAGTGTCTTGAGAGCGTCAGGAGGCATCCTGTTTCGAAATTGGTATTTTGGCTGGACATTAGCTTCATCTACTGCTTTCTAAGTCACTGTTTAAGGCAGTAGTCTGCTTTACAGGCTTCAAAAAATCGATTTTTTTGTTTTGTTTTAAATCTCTTCCAAAACTATCCAAGAATATGTCTTTAAAATTCCAGAGGCCAATTCGACATATTTTCGAAGCTAGAGCAGTTTTGGTGGCCGAGCGTCGAGCAGGTGCGAATGCTCAGGCAGAACTTTAAAGCGCGTTTTCTCGAGTTTTCGTTTTCACAAGTGTTGGAAAACGGTGCCGGCGATAGCAAAAAGAATATATGTCCGATCGAAAAAAACCAAAGTGATCTAGCTTCAGTATTAAATTATCTTCTATTTGAACTAAAAAAGTTGGACAAAAGTATTATTTAAACTACTTGTTTTGCAACTTAAAGTCAATTTTTTTTCTTAAAAAAGTGAATTTTTTTTTCAAACTTCGAAAAAGTTTGGAATTTTATAACTTCTTCGGTATTTTTTTAGTTCATAAAGAAAAGAAACTTATAAAAATTAAAAAAAAATTTGGTTCGACTGTTTCAGATGCATCGCACGACCTCCATCACCGGCACCGATTTATAAGTGCAGATTCCAGGCGCTCCAGAAAAATACTTACAACTTTAAAAAATTTCAATATTTTTTAAAAATAAATATTGTTTTTTAAACCTTAAATATAGTACACTATCGTCTTAAAATTCCGTTTACCGCAATCATTTCCTTCCCTTTCAAAAAAAATTGCTAAAAAAACGCTTTTTTTCGGCTTCTAAAGCAGACTACTGCCTTAACAAATGGTGTGTTAATGGCGGTTACTCAAGACCGGTTGTTGATTGTGCAAGAAAAAATATATGCTGGACTAAAGCCAGTTCGTTTGGCATCAACTAATATATCTCTACCATCTCAGACTTTTAATTAAGTGAAACTCAGTAGCTACTCACTTATTTTGTGTAATGTTTGTCAACATGTTTTGTGTCATAATCACAGCATTCTCTAGCTCCTTTAACATCAATGAATCTTCACAATTCTTTAGATTCGCATGCAGCTGCATGACAGTCTGTGTTGTTGTATATAAATTGTTGATTACATTGTGCACTTGTGATTTCGCTGGAATATAAAAAGAAAACATAAGTTTCTTAAAACCAAACATTAATAAAATTAGTGTTTTGCTTACGATCACTTCCTTCCAGTGCGCCAAATTCTGGCGCTTCAAATACTCCGCGTTGCTTCATCACATTCGGACTGTTGAGCACTTTACTCTTATGATCGAAGGTTAAATTACGCGGGCGTGGTGGCACTATTGGTTTGGAATTGTTTGAACCGCCGGGTGTCTCTTCAGAGCTGGAATCGTCTTGGAGCGGGGCGGCTAAAGACAATAGAAGGGTTAGAATTAATAAGTTTTGAGGAAAATTAAAAAAAAAACATATTGCTCACCGTTACTGAAATTTGGCTGTAATCCTTTTCGCCTGTTATTATTAGTATTAGAATTCTTGTTGGAATACTGACGATTGGCGGCTGCAAATAAAAATGGAATTCAAAATAGAAATACTGTTTAAGTACTGACATTTAGTGGTGCATTTACTAGTGGGCCCATTGCTACGATTTTGATTATTTCCGCTGCTCCGCCCTCGATTATTGTCTTCATTTTCCGAGTCGCTCTAAAAAGGAAAAATAAAATTATTAATTGTTACTTAGAAAAAACATCGCTTATATAAAAAATTGAGTATTTTATAACTTAAAGCCACATTTTTTTAATCACGGGGACACGAAGGAGTTCCAGCCTAAGAGCTGGACAAAAACATACTATAACAGTAGGGCGCAAAACCTTTGACAGGTTTTCAGGTCCAGATTCTCATCGAATAGCGAATGAAGGACCCCACAGTCAGCAAACGGAAAACGCCGTTTTATGAGAAGATTTACTTAGAGGTGTAATCTGATTTCCATGCCTACTATAGGAAAGGAACCCCGGATCGCTTGGTGTTATGTCACTCACGAAGATACAGTGGATCGTTTGGTAGGAAAAAGATAGTTTATAGAATTAAGGCTCTGAAATATACTCGCTAAAAAAAATTTTAATTCTAACTACATCCAAGAATATTGAAAATGAGTTTGTGACATAAGTTGAATGTAGAAAACGAACGAAAATTCTACTTTTCCATTCTCTAATAAATAATTTCATGGTCGCTTTTTTAATTGTTTTATTTTTATTATAAACCTACCGCCTGATTTAGTACACCAACGGAAGAACTCGATGCACCTAATCCACCAGCACTTTTCAGCTGCAGACTATTGCGCTTATTTGCAGACCTCGTCGCTGAGCTATTTCGATAAGCAACGCCGGGATTTTTCAATTGGCTGCCATTGGATTTGCCAGCTGGAATTGGAAAGGCGAAGAGATAAGCTGGAAGTTGTTTCATATTTACAGAAAATTGTGCTAAGCTACTTACGTTTAGCCATGTTGCCAATATTTCCCATATGCAAGTCACTAAGCGAACAAGAGCGACGCATTGATGAGTCTTCAACTGGCATTGGTAGTAAACTTTTCGGGTTACCTGTAATATAAGTTAATTTTTTTAGGTGAAAATTCATACAAATAAAAAATATACGATTTTGCAGGAATAAAAAAATAAAATGAAATAAAAAGTAAAAATAAAAAATTAAATGAAATAAGAAAGTATTACAAAATATTTTAAAATAAAATAAAGCGAAAAAATATATTCCAATACAATAAAATATTATGAAAAAATAAAACAAATTACAATCGTTTTAAAAAGTTGTTTTATTAGACGTTAAACTTAGTTTCAAAGCATTTTTGGTTGAAAATCAATTTTTGAACATATGAGTGTCTATGCTACATTGTTATACCAATTAAAGTATACTCGTACTGCATCTGAAACAACAAATTCTGATCTGTCGCCACAGTGGCAAGAGTCTCAAATCGTCGTAATAGTCGGTGCCGCTAGTCTGGCGGCAAGATGTCATTAAGAGGAATTGAATTTTCAACACTTATAAAGCCATATAACGCTAGTAAACGCATTAACTCAGTTTCGTTTCAGCGAACTAAGTGCTTTCTAATATCCATATTGTGTTTGTATTCTTCAAATCCTTCTGATTTCTTAAATATGTTTACAAGCCTTTTTGTAAATATCAATCTCTCCCTTCCGCTAATAAAATGTTTGAATATTTTTACGCAAACTCTTTAAGCTTAAACTCTTCTATTAACGGAGCTGATTTTATGGAAAACATATTTTTAAAAACTATTTTTTTTATAAAAACTTCAATTTCTGAAGTTACCTTCGATAGAGCCGGCTCACGCAAATCTTAGTATTTTCCATTATGAGAAAAGGAAGTCTTAAATATAATAAGTTTTATAATTCAGTTAGAAAAATCGTAGTTTCTTTTGGGAGTCAACTGTCATAATGTTCATCCATTTTGGTTGTTTATCCAATAATGGCTGTATTCAAAAACATTATTTTTCAGCAACCCATAATACTTGCATACCATAGCTTTTATAGCCCACCAGATACAGAGCATAACTTTACCACAATGAATGCTTCGCTTTGGATGCAATGGACCAGCTTAACGGGCTGTAACCAAAATTTTTTCGTCGTGACAGTCGATTATACGTTACCGGAATGACATCAATTTATATTCAGTCAAGTACAGTTGCTTCAGCAGCATTATCAATTTGTCCTAATTTTGGGCAATGTCTTATGCTGTTAAAGCAATAAAAATATTAGCAATTCCATTCAGATGTAAAAAACACATTTACCATTTTGTCTCTCCGCGAATGTTGAGTTATTTTTATACACAATCTTTCATTTTAAGTCTTCTATCTAATTAATCTACTGGGAGTATGTCGCAAATATAAGTGGGCGCATTTAAAAATAATTGACTAATTCCTATAACCAATAAGCAGTACAAGTAATCGTAAATGCTTTAATACCAAGTTTAACACTCAGTACAATACAACTCATATTAATAAAATAATGATGATGCCCGATTTGTGCGTAAATTTAATTATCTGAAAATGAAGGTAAGAAATCTGTTAATGCCGTGTAATGAGAGGTGGTGGTGCGAACATGTAAATTTGTGTATTAGTTTGCCTGTATGCAGTTTTCGATCAGTGCCAGCAAGAAAAGTGTTCATTGAAATAACAGAAATAAAACAACAACAAAATATGCCACCAATTTAACCAAAATACGATCATTGCAGTATAAATTCAAAACGAAAAACACTGTGCGCCAGTGAAAGATCCATATAGAAATTGATTCAAGTAAATCAAAAAAACATGAAAGGACACAGAGTTCCAACTATAATAAAACTCGCGGTCGAACGCACACTGCAAACCTCGATCCTTCTCATCGAAGTCAATGCGCATTTTCTCGCTCTCATGCTCGACAACATCAGGCTCCTCTGCTACATCCACATCCGAGTCGGCTTTCACCTCCTTCGCCAGCTCAACCTCATCCTCATCTGTTGACGAGTGGGATGCTGACGGTGATTTGCCAAATAAATCGGTACGTTCCAGCACATCGGGCAGGCTAACATTGCGTTTGATATGACGCGCATAGGCGCACAAATCGGTATCATTACTATCCGTACATACACGACGCTGCTCGTTCTCGATATCCTTCTCGATACCTTTGGCGAGCATATCGAAGTTCATAGTCAAACTCTTCACGTAACCCTTTTGCTTGGAATTACATTCGAAGGGACGCATGCGCGATTCCGTTGCAACGCGTATTTGCTCCAGCTTTCGCTCCTCCATTTCGATTAATTTTTGTATGATATCGATTTTTTTGGCAATATTTTTACATTGATTGCTTGTTGTCGAATCGGCCCCCGCTGTAGTAGTTGTTCTCTCCACATTGGCCATATTCTTTTTATGCTTAGCATCACGTTCACGCTCTTGCTGTATCTCATCGACCACTGCTTGCAGTTCGGGTTTCGTATACAATTTCAAGCTATCCATATTCATATTTTCATGCGCGTTACCATTTTCTGCAATGTACATTTCGAATGAACGCTCACCACCATAATCGCTCGGCAAACTGCCAACTATAGGCGGAGGAGATTCTGCGTTGCTATTAATATCGTTCAGCGGACATATTGCTGTAATGGGCGCCTCACTCTCGACGGCTGCGCAGGCGGAGGCGATACTACCGCTGCTACACGAAGACGAACGCTTCTCGCTTGGCGTATACTTTATTTGTGACACTGTATTGAAGCGCACTGCCACTTTTGGGCGTCCGCGTGTGCGCATGCTAGTGGCGCGCCGCGACGCTGACGTGCTCTTTTCGTTCGTATCAAATTTCGAAACTTTTTTTAAACAGCTATGCGTGGTGAGCGCGCCGCTGCTGACAGAAGGACGCATGCCACTCGCTTTCTTGGCTTGCAGCTCCGCCTGCTTTTCGCGCTCGAACTTCTGTAGATTTCTTTCGAATTTACGCACGACACTGGCGGTGCGCGATTGACAACGCGCGTTTACGGTGCCAACATCGAAGGGATAATATTTTGGCGTGGTGTCTTTCGGCGCGATATTACCGTTTGCGGTCTCTACGGTGGAAGTTAAAGTTGATATGAGATTTTGTGGTTTCGCTGGTACCGGCGGTTTTGGTTTCACCACCTTCTTGGCAAACAATTTGTCCTCGTAAGCGATGCGTTCCATTTGCAGTGGGTTAGTTGTGCGTTGCAGTCTTTGTTGTGCAAAATCTTGACTCAGACTCTTATTGACACCCAAGTTGTATTGTTTGTTCTTGGAACTGAGAGTTGGTATATCCTCCGCTTTTGTACTAACATATGTCTTGGGCGAATCAGCAATTCTGGGATATGTTTTTGAGCTGGGCAGTTGCTTCAGTGGTTGTGCGGTTTTCGGGCGCACACTCTCCGTCCTGAAATTTTCCAAATTATAACTCGACATGTCAAAGCTTTCATAAGGCAGCGGCGAGTGCTGCATATTGCGCTGCTGCATGTAGTAATCGAAACTGCCATAAGCATTCGGACTGGACCCATACGATTTGGTCACCAGCTGTGCGGTATTTGCCGCCGAGGTGCTTACAGGTCCATGCAATATGAAATTTCGTATGCCAGCATGACGTTGCACTTGTGTTTCCATGGGCGCGCTTTTACAGTCACTCTCATCTGAAAGCACGCTTTCCATGCTATTGCAATAACTGCCTTCATCCAAGAAGTCATCGGATAGCAGAGACTCTTGACTTTTCCTTTCGCCAAACTGCGAGGTGAGGAAGAAACTGGCGCTGGAGTGTCGCTGCGTTTCAAGGAAACGCGCCTCTTCAATACGAAGCATTTCTGCTTGCTGCTCTGGCGCCAATATATCCGAGAGTGAAACATTTCGATGGCACTCATAGAACTCCTGATAAATGTAGTATTCCGACACAGCGCGTTTTGGCGGCGTTACAGTGCCTGGTGAGGGCATTTGATAGGGCAAAGTATTCCTTAGTTGTGGCCCCGCAGTGAGTGCGTTAGCTGACTGCTTGGCCGGCGAAAGACCCGCGGGCACTGATTGTGAAGCGATGATTTGAGAGTAGCGTCCGCCCAATTTTGCGTCATACACATCCATGCCAATATCATCTAGATCCCCATACTTCTTCTGTATTTCCTCGATCATCTTCTCCGTATCAGCTTGTATCATATCGAGTATGGTGCGCGCATCCTCCGCGTACACCGAATGTCGCTTCGGTTCGGTAATAATAATGCTACTACGATTATCTGCTGACCACTCAACCTCTTCATGCACCGGCGACACAGGGCACGACTTGTAATGCTTCAGAATACTCGGTGTGCGGCGCGCATTGCCTGCCGGATTTCGTTTGACGCGCGAATACTGGCCATGTGCAGGCAATGTCGAACCATTAAAGGCCGCTGATTGTTTGCCAGTCTGTTGAGTGGATGTGTGTGCTTGCGCCCCAGCATTGCGTGCATTAGGCGCCATAAATGGAACACCAGGTGGTGGGTGTATTTGGTGCACGCCAACATGATGCGGGTATGGTGGATAGTGTTGTTGCACTTGACGCATCGCTTGACAGCTTTGTTGCATTACAGAACGTGGCGCTGCGCAATTGAAAAAATGTTGTGGCTGTTGTTGCTGCTGACTAAAGGACTGTTGCAGCGGTGAGCGCGGATACGGTGTATATGGCTGTGTTTTTTGATATTGTTGCTGCGATAGAATTTGTTGTGTATATGGCGGCATCTGTTGTTGCTGTTCATGTTGTTGTTGTAAGGATGGTGGTGGTGAGTGATAATAGCTAGCGTACTGTTGGGGTTCATTAAGAGGAGCTACTGATTAGTAAGGCATATAGATATTAGAATATAGAAAAACAGAAGTTTTAGCAGATACATTTTTCCAAAATTTTTAATTTACAAGCAGCGTGTTTGAGGGGAGACAAAGTAGAGAGCACAGAGAGAAAAATAGTTAATGAGCGCGATGAGTTTACATATTAGAATCAGACTTCAAAGTATTTAGGCCTTAAAATGTTAAAGTTATACTTATTTACACCATCAGATTGATAACACCGTGCGACGAAAATTAACTTTTTTGTTATTCAAGCAAAATTGCATATGCACGTAAAACTACAGATTTTATATGGTAATGCTGAATATCTAGTTTTTCATTAACTCACCAATTAAATTTTTAAAGGACTTTCAAGCTTTAAGGGAGGAAAGTTATTTCATAGGAAGAAAGCTCAACTATTTTTTTTTTCATTTTTATAAAACCGCAAGAAGAACGAAGTTGAGGTGTGCATTACTCAATACATATGTATATATTTTCCATATACATATGTATTTCAAAATAATTTATAAGGAAATTCCGAAGATATTTTAGGATACATTTTTAAACGACATTATTGTACTACATTTTTTCTGGTCAACATTTTCTTCAATAGCTGGATATATTTTCTTATCTTATATCTATACTAGCTTTAGCCCGCGGCCCCGCTCGCGTAGGAGTAGTTTTGAGGGATTAAGGATATGTATATAAAATAATTACAAACAATAATTTCATAGAAAATAATTTTTTATTAATAACCATAATATGACAATACCCGGCATCCGTTGATATGCCTGGTTGAATGAAATCAAAACAACCAATCAGAAAAATATCAAGCAAAATTATTTTTATTAATTTTCTATCTCAAACTTTTTTTGAACTTTGCATTTGGGTCATAGTTGAACAGCTTATGCGGATTATGAAGTCTAGAGTGTGCTATAAATAGTGGGAAATAGGAAAAACTAAGATTTTTTAGATTAAATTTAAGGAAATATTCGATTATTAGTGACGAATGAGAGTGGTGGCGCGGCCTGGGGGCTGTGGAAAGAGAGTTCTATCATAAAAACATGCCTATAACCTTCATTGGGTGAAAATATGAATGTATAAACATTTTTACGTCATTTGGTGTTTTTGTCGTTTCGTAGTGATGCGCGGACAATGTACAGACATTCAGCTTTATAGTATAGAAGATGAATACCATAGAGAGAGTTTGTTATAAGAATTTAAAATATTTAATTTTTTGAAAATTTGTTCCTTCAAAGTTTGAAAGTTCTTTGAAAAATTTAAATTTGTGAAAAATTAAAAAAACTGATTATACAACAGTTGCATCTAAAATCCATAGTTTCACGTACATATGAATTTTTTTGGATACAATTTACTATCGCACAGTGTAATATCATAGTTCCTATATTTCGGAAAACATTACGAGTGCCAAACAATTAAACCCATTTTTCAATGATTCATGTTTTTTGTATTATTAACTATAATATTTTTATGCCCTGGCAGAGGACAATTATAATTATTTTGCTAAGCCATAATTTTTATAAGAACTACACTAGAGTATTGCAACTTTGTAACTGACAAGATATTTCGGGTATTTTTTAGATGCCTGAGAATTGTCGATATCGATAACTATGGGTTGACAGTTGAAAATGGCAAACTTTGTTGAAATTTCTGTTCAGTAATAGCCTAGACAGACGACGGCGCTAATAGGGATTAACGACTTAATTCCGGCCATTTTTAGCTACTTACTACCTTTGGTTATTTAATTTAACGTCAACCAAAAGACTATTTTGTACGAAGCTTACCAATACCCACGCGGGTGACAAATACTCATTTGCTTTAATTTTGTATTCGAGTTATATCAGTTTTTATATTTAATGAAAATGTAAAAGATTCTTGCTTTTATCTGTTTGTTTAAAGCTCGAAGGAGCTGGAAAATTCAAAAATATCTGCTGCGGGTATAGAAAAAACGAATAAAACGTTTGAAGTGAATGAGAAAGTAGCTAAAGGGTAGCGGGAAAATATAATATTTATGGTATAATGAAAATAATTGTAAGTAAACTAATTTTGACTTTCCAAGGCCAGCTACAATAAGCAAATTAGCTACCAGCAGCGCTTTTTGGTGCTTAATTTATGTTATTTTTTATTAATACTATGTTTACCTTCCTCTTGTAAACATTTGATAATTTTTATATAAATTTTTATACAGATTTTGCTTAATTAATTTTATTTATTCAGTCCTCACTCACCTGTCTTTGCATAACGACTCGCCGCAGCCGCCGATCTCGACGCATTATCCATATTGCCCGCCAGACTTAGATCCGAAATGCTGTGACTGCCACGAAGCGATCGATAGCCAACCTAACAAAAAATTGCATAATGCATAAATTTAGTTAAAATATCTCCATTTAAAGTAAATACAAAAAAAAAGCAAACAAACAATTAGTAAACCAAAGATGTGTGTTTAGATACATATGTTAAATATTTACAAAACAAAGCGCTGACATTTAAATAAACGTTTATGTATGTAGATATAGGAAACACGTAAAGGATTAGTAGAACGACAAAATTTGGAGGCACTGCTGCAAATCTTCAACAGCCTCCTGCCTTCCATGCGATGTGAATAGGTTAAAATGTTTCATGGTTTCGCTTGTGGAGTGTCGTCCACTCAATCACGCATATTAGTATGTCTGTATGTATGTACATATATACATATGCTTCCTCTGCTTTGCTTCGAGTTTTTATTATTCGGTGTTCACCTTTCACTTTGTTTCTATTTATAGTTTGTGTGAGCAGTAGTAATACGTTGTTTGTAGAGCGTCAATATCTTCCAGCTACAGCCATTTGCAGTGCGTGCTAATAGTGAAGTTGCTGCTGAAGCACTATATTATTATGAAGCATCGGTGGTTCAGTGGTAGAATGCTCGCCTGCCACGCGGGCGGCCCGGGTTCGATTCCCGGCCGATGCATTTCAATTTTTTTAATTTACTTCAGTTTCTTATTTGTTTTTGAGTTGAAAGTAATTATTTTAAGTGATATTTATTTCTCGAATTTATTTATTATTTTAAATCTAAGAAGTACAATCTTACGGACGAGAAAAAATATAAGATCTAGAAATTATTAATTCCATTTAAAATGAAATAGAGGATTAAATTAAGAATCTTAATAAAAGCCGATTACGACAAAGAAAAGCCTAGCTGATGTGAATTTGTCAATATATTACATTACCAAAACGCGCGAGAAATGAGTGCGTGTTTGCATATTTAGTTTTGAAGCTTTCCGCATAAAATGGGTAAACATTTCGAGACTTCTTTGTGGAACATTATCCTCTTATCCTCTCAAGTAACATTGAACAATCAATGAAGCCGGTGATAATTATATTATATGTAAACGATAACGAAAAACTCTTCATGAAAAGAATTTTGTAGGTCACTTTATTTGTAGAAAAACATCAATACGCACACCACAAATAGGAGGAGGTGATCGGACAAACACCCAAAAAGGATGTAAGCGCAAATTAAATGTATAGACGATAGTGAAAGAACTGTTTTTCTGTTTTCTAAAGTATTTAACGGTTGCGAACGTAATGCGAGCTGGGAATAACATTTTGAACGCATTCGGTTCTATTCATACTTGGTCATAAGACCGCCAAATCAACGTAGGCCTTGGCTGGTAATGAATGTATTAAATGAATAAAAAGTATTAATACTAGCATTTATATTTCATTAATCTAGTTCTCCATTTCTTTATTAATATTTTTATAAAAATACTCCCTTTATTTGTTAGTATACCGAAAGTTTTTGTTGCGGTTATCATTTTAATTATTTTGATTTCAATGCTTCAAATCAGAAAATCGATGTATTACGATCATAACTACTATCAGGTCAGTCCATAAGTTCGTGCGTTTTTTAAAGGTGGTTTTAAAATTAATAAAAAAAATGTTTAAAGTATTTATTAATCAATAATATATTTTCCTTCATTATTTACAATGTCTTCCCAACGTTAGGCAAATTTTTAATTCCCTGCTCAAAAAATTATTTGTCCTTGGAGCCAAAATACGTTTCGAACAGATTCACACGTGCTCCTATCCGCGATTAAAATCATTTGTTGAATGCACAATATATCAAAGAAAGTATAAATAGTTCCTTTATATTCCGCAAATAATTTTTTGTATGCAAAAATCGTACAAAAGTGAAATTATGGGCTGACCTGATATTTACCATATTAAAGAAAAGGTACTCTGAAATTATGTTTTGGTATGGATTATTTTGCTAACATGAATTGTTTTCGCCCCCACAACATTATGAGCTTTAATTAGCGAACTTTTTGCTTATCGAATTATTTTGCTGCTAACATGAATTGTTTTCGCCCCCACAACATTATGAGCTTTAATTAGCGAACTTTTTGCTTTTCCCCTTTTTTCATATTTGTTTCAATAAGTCAAAAATGCACAGTTAAATTTTTTCAATTTAGCGTTATTTAAAATTTCCAAAATGCTAAAAAAACACCGCTCAATATTTTTCAATGAATTTGGCTTTAAGTTAGCCGCTAACGTGGGTTTTATTCGCGAACCACGCCACTAATATGAAAAATGACGACTAGCAGAGGGATTTGTTGGAAGTTAGTGAGGAGCTTTATGAAGAGTAAACTTCCGATTAATTGCGGAATATGACTTTATTCAAATGGTGTTTGAGCTGATCTTGCAGTAGCCCACCCTGTCAAATCAATTTGAGGATTTCTGGCGCTACCTTACGAATGCATTGACCAATATTCTTAATCAGGATTTGATCTGGTTATTCGAATATTCACTTCCCAAATCTTCCGTTAACGACAATCCAATGATACTGCCGAGACGGCTCATAGGCAAC
>JAYXIM010017633.1:0-28945 GCA_037575425.1 Anastrepha fraterculus
GTTTTTTTCTTTTTTTTTAATTTAAAGCTACCGAAACTTTAAGTTGAAAAAAAATGTATTTTTATACAAAAGAAGGTTAAAAAAGGCCACTCTAAGAAGATTTTAGTGCTAATGAAAATTAGTTGGTTCTTATAAAATTTGTTATTTTGAAAGTATAAATTTAATTTGTTGTTCCTTTTAAGGTTATGCAAGAATATTAAATGTCACTCTCTCAACTCTTCTTAAGATTGAAAACCTTTTTACACATTTTAAAAGGCGTTTGAATTTACTGAATGCGGATTAAAACCATAGAGGAGTAATCGTTTCTTCCGGCCATCAATCCTTAGTGGGACATAGGGCATCAAGAGGTGTATTCATTGTAAAAATAAGCCACAAAATACCAGAAAATACTAAAGAAACCATACTGATATTTTTACAAAAAGAGTATCTTATCTAGATACATAACCTCAAATATAGCAAATAAGTCGTTCCCTTAACAAAAGAGTCTCGCTTAACAAAAAAAAAACTCATAAAGTAAATTGTACATAAGCATAACACATTTATTCAACAAAAAAAACACACATTCTGGGGCCAATTTGTCACGCATACAAAGTTCTTTAAGTGATTCAATAAAAATGTTGTGTTTTATTTTCTTTAAATGGGCATTTTAGTGCGTTTTTATATCCAAAGCTAGGCAACACAGCAGTAGCGGAGAGAGATTTGACTGCCGAAAGCAGAAGAACACCAACAACACCTGCAATCGCGGGCAATGCCACCAGATGTTAAAAAAAGTAAAACTAAATAAAATTGAGTGAATTATTTAACTAATTATTAAAAAATTTAAATTTTACAAAATTATAAACATTACATTTTAATTAGAACAGGCTAGAAAAATGTCATGAAGAAAGAACTAAAACTCCGAGACTAAATAACAAAAAAAAATGCTAAATCAAGTTACGAAAATGGTAATCTGGCCATACTGGTGCTAAAATCACCAAATTCGCTGAGAGCAAAGTAACGGGACCACGATAGGCGCCATCTAATTATTCTTTCCATCATGCTACTTATATACTGCGATATTGCCGTAATTTACGCGTGACTTGAACACATGGCATGCCTCATTTATCATACTCCAGCACAGCCACAATTCAAGAACGTGGTTGGAGTTCCAGCCTGGGGTGAGCTTTAGCTTCTTCAACCAAGCTTCCCTAAGTCACACGATTCAAGGCAGCAGACCACCAGCTATGTATTTTCGACGACTAGGTCTCCCTTTATATTTGGCGCGTTGTAATTTAAGAGGGATTTTTGGAGACGTTTCTTACTCATGCGCATGACATGACCTACCCATTTGAGTCGTTGCGATTTTACGAACTTAACGACATCTTCGCTTTTGCGCAACAGCTCCTCTTGTATCTGATTCTATAGCAACCAACCTCAACCCGAATTGGACCATACATTCGAGCTTTCCAGTTGTGATAAAATTATGTTTCACGGAAACTTTTTTTATTTTAGTACGCTTATTACGAATTTACAAGCGATGTTAGTCTACGTAAGTATGTACTTTACATATATACGATAGTTGTCCAATCTTTGAACTTTCTTTCTTTAAATTGGCTTTATATAAATTGAAGAAATACAACTCCATTCCTTACATCCGGTATAAGTATAAACAGGGTGGCTTGTTGATCAGTGTACAATTAAGCGAACATTTTTTTATCAATTATTTTCATATGAATTTAAGAAAGTCGACATAATTTTGAGTTTTGTTTTTTAACTAATCTACACATTTTTAATAACACCAATTGAATAGAATTTTAATAGAATATTTGAAAATGAATAATTAAATATGCATGCGATTATGGCCCAAGGAATGTGGAATAAACAGAAAAGCAATGAACGCATGTATGAATTTGCATACATCTGTATGTGTGTATGTATGTACGTACGAGTACGAGTATAAGCTATGAGAAATGAGTAAAGTGCACAAATATGATTTTGGCGATGCGAAATGAAATACAAAAAATAACGTATGCGCACATGTATTTATGTATGTATGTATGTATTTATGTATTTATGTATATTTATGCGTATGTACATCAGTTTTAGTACGCAGTTATGAAAATTCTCAACGAAAGTAAGTAGTTTCAGGAAAGCCAAGTTGTTAGACTGCCTTAGTAGTAGTGCACATTACACATATAACAGCGTGTTCGTTCTAAACATTTCTCACCTCCGGTATAGCATTCAATCTCTTAACTCCATTTTTACGTGCGCCCTAAGCACCAAACGTCGTGTACCAACCGTAAAAAATTACAATCACCAAACAGGAATTATATATATTTTTTTTGGTTTTTTGGTTGTGTTTGTTTGTCAATCAATACACATAAGAAAGACAGACACAGGATTAGGGACGAAACAAATAAAAATATTTAAATATAGAAAACGCAAACAGATGCGATTAGCATAGTTGTGGAAAGAAAGCTTGTTAATACTTACATTTTCCAGCTGCTGTTTCACTTCACTGATCACCTTCAGCAGCTCATCTTTCTTCGTGCTGGTGAAGGATTTTGTTATGGTGGCTGTAGAGGAGACAGGCTTGCCGTTCTCTGTGTTGTGTTTGGCACTAATACTGCGTCGATCTGTGATATATACATACATACATACATAAATTTCAGTAAAGTAAGCAAATTTCATTAATTTCCATATTAAGAACTTACTTGTGCTGCCCCGCTCCAGCATGCTGCCTGGGCCTTCGGGTAGGGCGGCCTGCAGGAAACCACTCGTGGTTTGCGGTATACTCTCCGAGCTGCCGCCTAACGTGGATGCTAACGAACGCTCAGCATTTTCAGCGCTCGGCGTTGAACCTTCGTCTTCGGTATCGGAGGTGCCTGTACCAGTACCAGTGCTGGCGGTGTGTGTGCTGCCATTACCTGGCAACGTTAGACCGGTCTTCTCGAATTTCTGCCTCCGCATTGACTTTCGCAGCTCATCTTCATTCATGGCGGTCACTTTGAAATCCCTGTAAGAGAAACAGGGAAGAATATTAAAATTAAATCTACTTGAACTTGCGCGCCCACTTACGTTGGTGTGCCGGGCGAAATGTTGTTGTAGAACATGCCGTGATCCGAACTTGTGCGTTCGCCATCAGAGATATCCTCTACATCGCCATCATGTTCATTGGATTGCGCATCAAAACGCAGACCAGGCTTACGTTTTTCCGGCGCCAATCGATTCGTTGACGTGCCAGCACCATTACTGCCAGCCGCCGTTGGCACGGTACCGCTATTATTGCTGCCAATAAATTTCAGTTCGCGCCGCGTCTCCATACCCGAGTCAATCGACGAGTCTTCACTGAGGTAAGTCTGGTTGTACATAATGTCCTTGGAGGAGGCGCTATTGTAGTCGGACGTTTGTGTGTTTCCCATACCGCCGCCACCCACGCCACCAACACCTACGCCCCCGCCGATGACCCCACCACCACCTCCGCCGCTCGATGACACAGTACCCAGAGGGCTTTCCGAATTCGAACGTAAGTCATCGGGATCAAATGGGCCTCGTTGTGCCCAACGTCCACGCGCTCGCGGCACTCCTCCAACTCCCAACTGACTGGGTGAGGAGCTCAAATTGGAGGTGGATGATGCAGATTGCATGGCGGAGATTGTTGAACCGGGTATAGCAACACCGCCTCCGCCGCCACTCGATTCATCCGTATTCGCCGCGGCTTTTCGTTTCGCCCATTGCGGCAGCTGACCCACGTCGGAGAATTTGTAGCCGGGCGTTAACGCTGGTTCGTCGGTGAACATTGACGGCGACGCAGTAAATTTCTGTGGTGTTGCCAACTCATCCATTTCATGTGTTGGCGATTCGATAATGATGCCCTCCGGTGTGGCGATAATCGAACCAGGACGGGGTGGTAGTGGCGCATGACCTGAGCGTAGGCGCTGTTGTGAGAGGCGCGCTTGCATTGTGACAATCATATCGTGCGGCACTTGCCACACGAAAATACAACCATCACCGCTGGCCGAGATTAAATGGCGACAGTCGTTAGTGAATTTGAGTCCAGTGACCAGTTCGCTGTGGCCGTACATACGCGCCATGCACTCATTCGAATAGTAATCGTAAACTGCGAGCGTTTTGTCCGTACAGGAGGTGGCTACATAAATGCCACTGGGATCGAGGCTGAGCTTAATTAAACTGCCTTCATCCGAGTGCGAACCCTTAAAGGTTTTTGTATGTTTGGCATTCTGGGTGCCATATACACGTATATTTCGGTCCTGGCAGGCGGTGAGAATGTGCTTGGCATTAGAATCAACTTCCATGTCGTACAACGTCGTCTTGCCGGAGGTATTTGTGCCGCGCAAGAAAATGTTGCCCTGTGGAAAGTAAGGGGAAAGGTATTAATTAATAAATTTTAGTTAAATAAATTTTAAAATTCTTAGCACTCACCTGGAACGTTCTGAACATAATCGATTTATCTGCACCACAAGAAATCATCTGGAAATTAAGTCCCGAGCCCACAAACTTTATCGATGTTATGGACGACGAGTGATCGTCCAGCGTTTGCAGCAACAAATAGTCTTGCGATACGTCGAATACATGAATTAGCCGATCCCGACTGGCACTGGCCAGTAGCTTTCGTTCGATCTTTTCATTCGAGTACTCCAGGCACAACACTTCTGATTCGTGCGCCTCAATTGTCATGATGATTTTGGAGTTAGCCAAATTATAAATTCTTATATTGCCGCAACGATCACCGCTTGCCAAATGTTGCAACTCTGGACTTATTCGTATGCATCGCACGCCATTGCGACCATCATAAGCTGTATTAGAGTTCTTATCGCCCGCTAGATCTTGATCCTTGATAAAATTCATTTCATCATCGATGTACATAATTTTCAATAGCTCCTTGGAGTAAATATTTTTACGATAATTTTCGGTGTTGGTACAGCCATCAAGACCCCAAACGCGGATTGTGTCATCCGAGGAGCACGTAACAAACGACTCCTCGGGCAATGTGTCTGACACATCACGCTCCAAATTGTATGGCACAGTTTCCACGCCCCAAATGCAGGTGGAATGATATAGGAAGGAGTGCGATTTTCCCACACGTTTGATATCTCGCATGTCCCAAATATACAGCGAGTGATCATTGTACACACAACTGACCTGAAAAATTAAAAATAAAAATGGTTAATTTATTAAATCAGCAACGATATAAATAAATATACTCCAAAGTCTTTTTGGCACAAGATCGGCGCTTGATTTATGTGGCCATCAAATGCACTACGCGTACTAGTCCAACTTGGCTCTTAGATATAATGCTACGAAAATTAAATATCATCGAATAGGCCTTGAAAGTATTAAAACTTCAAATAGGCTGATGAAGGTCAATATTACCAAAAACCGACGAAGGAGCTAAAGTTTGTTACATTGATTGATCTAAGTTGGATGTTGAGTAAACTGTACCTATATTTCAGAGAAACTACAATGGATAGATTATTATAAATAGTTTAGGCGAACGTTTTTGAATTTGAGGTTTGTTCTAGCACGTGGATATGCGTCCGAAATAGGTGTTAAGTCAGTCTGTATTAAATACCTTCAACTCGTTTAAGAGCAAAACTGCAAAACTCTTTTGAGCCAGTTCGGTTCCTTTGAACACAACGTAACTTTTAAGCACCGGAGCATATAGATTTTGGAAGTTGGTGAAGGTGAATGGTCACGTAAAGACGGATCACTACAGTGTTTCCAAGACAGATTCGTAACGGCCGACGATTGGGCAGCACTTCAGGCCTTCAAACATCTATACTATAAAGGTGAATGTCTGTACGTTGTCCGCGCATCACTACGAAACGACAACACCAAATGACGTAAACATTTTTATAGGTACATTCATATTTTCATCCAATGAAGGTTATATATATAGTAGGCCAGGTCGATTTGTGGGGAGGCAAAAAAATCACCCATTGCTCTGTGAAAATCATATTCAAGGGATCAAAATAAGAAACTTCGCCGAAGGAACCATACCTCTAAAACGAATTCTGATGTCCTCCAGGGGAGTTCCAGGGGGTGTGCCACTGGCATGGGTGGATCGGCCGTCCAAAGTTAGTGGGGGTCGGTCATACATTTGGACTGGATTGGAGCACTCTAAATGGGTCAATGTGGGATTTTTCGTTCGACCCAAATTGGGGGACATCAGAATTCGTTTTAGAGGTTTGGTTCCTTCGGCAAAGTTTCTTATTTTGATCCCTAGAATACGATTTTCACAGAGCAATGAGCGATTTTTAAATCGACCCGCCCTAATATATAGGCATGTTTTTATGATGGAACTCCCTTCACGCAGCCCCCAGGCCGCGCCATCACTCTCATTCGTCACTAATAATCGAATATTTGCTTGAATTTAATCTAAAAAATCTTAGTTTTTCCTATTTCCCACTATTTATAGCACACTCTAGACGTCATAATGCGCATAAGCTGTTCAACTATGACCCAAATGCAAAGTTCAAAAACGGTTTCAGATAGAAATTTAATAAAAATAATTTTGCTTGATATTTTTCTGATTGGTTGTTTTGATTTTATTGAACGAGGCATAGCAACGGATGCCGGGTATTGTCATATTATGGTTATTAATAAAAAAATATTTTCTATGAAATTATTGTTTGTAATTATTTTATATACATATCCTTAATCCCTCAGAACTACTCCTACGCGAGCGGGGCCGCGGGTTAAAGCTAGTATTTCTATAAATCAAGCATTAGTTTGTTTACGTATTCGAAAAACACGCAGCTAAAAAATTTTAAACTTGATTAAACCATAAAAAAATTCCAGCGAATAAAAAATCAAAAAAAAAAAATTCTCTATTCTTTTATTATGTTCTTCCTTGCCCAAAACTAACCTTCGATCTCTGTTCATCGTACACCATCGCTACACAGTCTGGATATTTGGCATGCGGTGGCACAGTCATTATGTGATTGATATGTATTCCCTGCGCCACATCGACACCCAGATAATGTGTGCGTGGCAATGTCGTCACATATTCCAGTGTAGTAGCATTAAAAATGCGTATAATGGCTTCGGCACAACCGACGAGTATGAAACGCGCATTCACCGTTAAGCAATTTGCACTCGTTGTGCGACATTGCACCCACTTGTCTAACAAACGGCGTGAGCTGAACTCAACCAAATGACCCTGCCGGGTGATGGCATATGTGCGGTCCTTCGTCTCATCCTTGCCGCAGGCGACCGCACAAAAGTCATTGTCGCGCAAATCACCCAATATGGCACTACGTCCCATAAGCGGTATGGGATCCTTGTACTGTAACGAAAATAAAGGTAATTAGTAAGAATGAGTGAGTTGGTGAGCGATTGGTTGTGTGAACATACCCTGCGGCCGCCCTCCATGTACCAGTATTTGACATGACGATTGCCCACTGTAACAAAGTAACTGCCATCCTCGGCGAAACTCAGTGCCGACACTTTAGAGCTGATTTTATTCGAGGCCATTTTTTGATTCGACTTCCAATCGAAGACATTCACAATCATATCGTGTTGTGAACCAATGGATACCAGGTACTTGCCGGTGGGCGAGAAGGCCTGTAAGAGATCATTAGTGTGCATTCAGATTGAAATAAAATATTTTATATGGAAAACGTTTTATATACATATGACAGATTAACGTACCACACATGTGACGGCGTATTTGTGATCGAAAAATTCCGCCACCACATTGCCGCCGGTAGTGTGCTCCAGGTTGCCATTCGGCGAGTCTAGCTCCCATACTTTGATAGCGGGATTGATGCCACACTCGCCGGTGGCCACATAACGGCCGCAACGCGAAAATGCGACCGATGTGAAAGCTTTGCGGGAGGTGTTGACCAGGTAGGCCTGTGTTTGACGTTTCGCATTGAACAGGACCACGGTGCAGCTGAAAGAAAGAATAACGCGAAAGGTGAAAAATTAGTAGATGAAGTAAAAAAGCAATAAAGGAATATTTAAATGGAAAATGCACTGCAAACAAAGATTTTAATATATAAAATATAAGTCATTCCAAATTTAATTATTTATAGTCGCAAGCATGGTGGCCGTCTTTCATTAAAAAGTCACCTGCTGGCTTACTTAATTAGCAATGTTTTACTTTTATTCACTTTTTGTGCATATTAAATGCTGTACTTGCAAGTGGAAAGAAAAATGCGCAAAAGGTTAAATCCTTTGTTAAGACTGTCGGGAAGGAAGTTCATTTTAACAATTTTTTACAATGCCAAGTGGCGCAGCCGTAAATTCATATTTTGTGCGATATAAAAAGTGACAAGGAAATGGAAAGCTGGAATGCTTAAAAATGCAAGATAGGAAAAGAAAAAATGTATAGTGAAAAAAAAAAACAGCACTTGAAAGTCGCACAGCTTGCAGGCCGTTGCCTTGACTTCCACACACACTCTCATGCCCTTTTTATCTGTAGTAAGCTGCTTTTGCTTTGACTACTTTTAAATGGAAATCATATCATATCGAAATACCAACGAGCTTTATGATTTGTATTTCGCTGATTCGGTAGAAAAAAGTTGCGTCTCTTTAATAATGAAGTTTAAGGTAAAAAACGTGCATTTGACTACAAAATAGCTATATATGAAAATACATTCTTCCAAAAATTATAAAACACAGCCTCTGCAACCCATCTCAGATAAGTCTACGTTAACGGAACTACCCTGATTACTCAATATATACCGCGAAGAACTGTATCTTTAGTACCATTTATCAAAAATGTATTGGACTATATTATGCTGCTACAACAAAAAAAAAGACCTTCACGATAAAAACGGTTATAAAGGGTCTTTCAAAAGTGACACTTAGATATTAATAGTAAATAATTCCTAGACGCTATCTTTTTATGTCGTCTTTGAAATTTTTCAAGTAGACAGATGTACAATTTTACTCGACAGAACTCGTTAAAATTATTGAAATTATCAGGTCAGTCCATAAGTTCGTGCGTTTTTTAAAGGTGGTTTTAAAATTAATAAAAAAAATGTTTAAAGTACTTATTAATCAATAATATATTTTCCTTCATTATTTACAATGTCTTCTCAACGTTTAGGCAAATTTTTAATTCCCTGCTCAAAAAATTGTTTGTCCTTGGAGCCAAAATACGTTTCGATATCCCTTTTTATAGCCTCTTTTGAGGAGTAGTTCTTGTTACTAATATGGGATTGAAGTTCACGGAAAAGGTGATAATCAGAAGATGCAATATCCGGAGAGTATGGTGGATGCGACATTAGCTCCCATCCGAGCTCGTTCAGCTTGCCTAATGTTTGCTTGCGGTATGAGGTCTTGCGTTGTCGCGGTGAAACAAAACTTTGCGTCTATTCACTAAAGACGGTCGAGTTTTGTTATGTGCCTCATTCAGGTTTGATGACTGATTGGAATAATAATCAGCAGTTATCGTCTGGTTTGGTTCCAGAAGTTCATAATAAACAATACCGGTCATATCCCACAAAATAGACAGGAGAATCTTCTTGGGGTGAAGTCCATCTCTAGGGATCGGTTCTGGTGTTTCATCTTTATCTAACCATTGGCGTTTGCGAACAGGACCCATTTTTCATCACCAGTAACGACACGGTTCAAAAAACTTTAATTTTCAAGCCGTTGCAGCAGCTGAGAACGCACATTCACTCTCTGCTGAAGGTTGGCGACGGAAAGTCTATGCGAAACCCATTTTCCTTTCCCAGCTGAACCAGGTGCCTGTGAACTGTTCCATACGATGAATTTAACCTCTAAGCTATCATATCGACTGTCAAATTTGACTCAGCTTCCACGAGTTCGAGCAAGGCGTTGTAGTTAAAGACTTCAGGACGACCAGCGCGCGGGGCATCCTCCACGTCGCAGTTACCACTTCGGAATTTTGAAAACCACAAAACCACGCAGTCGTTACACTTACGGTATCCTCTCTGTGAACAATGTTTATTTCTGCTGCAGCAGTTGTTGCATTTTGACCACTTTTATAAAAAAATACAAAATATGCCTCTTATACACGTTCGAAGATTCCATTTTATTTTTTAACAACACGTGCTTCTATCCGCGATTAAAATCACTTGTTGAATGCACAATATATCAAAGAAAATATAAATAATTCCGTTACATTCCGCGAATAATTTTTTATATGCAAAAATCGTACAAAAGTGAAATTATTACCCATAATACGCACGAACTTATGGATCGACCTGATATTATGAAAATAGTCGACCTTTAAGAACAAAATATCTCAAAATTTGTGAAAACATTCGTTCGAATGAGTCAACAACCCAAAGGTTGGTGAAAAAATTTCAAGAAATTAGTACTGTCGAGGATAGAAAAAGGACTGGCGGGCCAAAAACTGGACGTTCTGTTAAAAATATTGCTGCTGTAACGCAAAGTGTTGCTGAACAACCTTCAACATCAATAACTCGAAGTTCTCAACAATTGGCATTCATGAATCGACTATTTGGCGGGTTTTACGTGTAGACATGGACGGTGGACATTTAACACATTGTGGTCGGGCGTTTTGTGCCGGTGCATTACGGCTGGAGCGGGTAATTTATTGAAAAATGTGCGCGAATTTTATTGTTATTAAAAATCAGTATAAA
Source organism: Anastrepha fraterculus (assembly GCA_037575425.1). Classification (NCBI taxonomy): domain Eukaryota; kingdom Metazoa; phylum Arthropoda; class Insecta; order Diptera; family Tephritidae; genus Anastrepha; species Anastrepha fraterculus. Next base: position 10,584 of record JAYXIM010017633.1, read on the forward strand.
TTTAAAAAGGCTCTGATTTCTGCACTATACTATCGTCGTAAGCACCATGAATTACGCCACTTAACTAAAACTGAAATAAGAGTTGTTTTGAAATTAATTGCTTTTAAATCTGCTCGTATGATGTTTACTGTTAAACACAATTTACCGTTATTATTTTGATTTGTATATGTTTGTACATCGTAATACTAGGTATGAGAAAGGGTAACAACAAACATTAATAACCCGTATATCTTTATTTCCCTTATTATACCACCCATCTATAAAAACGTATAACTACGTGACCCGCGCTCTACCCACAGTTTGCGAAAAACGTATTTTTACGTGTCCCGCACACAATGTGTTAAACGATATAATTTTTCTTACATAATTGTTAAGGCCCGTATTTTGAAAAAAATATTGAAAACTTAAAGAATCTAAGTTTTTAAATATTTTATTTTAAAACGACATCTAGGTGCGTCTTTTGAAAGACCTCTTAGTAGGCTGCCTCAAAAATTAGAAGAGATGGCATTTCCATCTCGAATCCAATATTTTGGTTATTAAATAGTGTTCTTCAAAAGGATACGGTCCAGTTTAGCGTTTAATTTCACAAATAGTTTAGTAATAAGATCTGTTTGAAGCAGACGCCTAATATAATTCTTGTTCGAGAGTTCACCACTCCACAAATGGTCGATAAAATCTAGGGTGTGATACTGGGCGATGACCAAGAAGCTGCAGGTTCATCTATTAATGATTTCAGTTTTTCAGAAATATTTGAATATGAGAAAACTCTCCGCAAGGTGGGTGCTTTCATTTTACAGCAAATGACGTCGTTCTACAATGGCAAAAGCGTATTTAGTGATGGTCAATAGCAATCCTGGAAGTTTCTATGCTATTTTATAACCAATCTATACGTCATTACTAACAAATCTTTTTATTGATTAACTAGTCACAAATGAAATTCACTGATGTATACGAAGTATAAAGAAACAATTTCAAGGATATAGAAACCAGAATGGTTGTTGTTATAACAGGATTTCATAGAGGCGCTAATTGATGGAAAAGTGTGCATTTCAAATGATCCATCCATTTTTGATAACGAAATAATTCACTCTGTAAAGCGGTATTCTCAAATTATATTGAAAATAAATAAGATTATCTCAATGATTTCTCCCTGCCTGGTCGTATTATAGTTTGTTTGAGCGCCGATTATGTGGCGAATCGTGCCAATGTTAATGATTTCCACTCATTTCTATCGCCTCAATTGAGTCCAGTTAAGATCGTTGCGAGATATTTAGTCATGCAGACTGCACTGCCAGGATTCTATTGGTCTATCCTTGCTTCCATGCCGTTGTGAGTTCTACACCAAAGCCATCGTTCGTATTTCTTGGGCTGGTTTTCGGATGGTGTGTGCAATCCACTTCCACTTCCTCTTACGGATTTCGACATCAATTGAAACTTGATTGCATCAAAATTAAGAAAAACATTTTTCTAATAGCGGTCGCCCCTCGGCAGGCAATGGCAAAACTCCGAGTGTATTTCTGCCATGAAAAAGCTTTTCATAAAAAATATTAGAGTGGCCGAGAAAGGATAGCTTTGACGATTTATTTTTTGAGTATGGGAAAAAGACTAAAATTTCGCTTCAGAGGGTTTGTTTCATAAATAAAAATGTTTTTTTATTAATTTAAGACAATACGGTAGTGAAAGAGTCACCTTTAGAGCCGGCCGTTCTTCTAAACTTCATCATGGACACTCAGTGTTTTCGTAAAGTATAACATGCGATATAATCAACAAAAAGTTTTACAATGCCCATATGTAGTGCATATTATTGTCAATGAAAGTACATATGTATGTATATGTATAAAGGTTTCTTATAAAAAAATATTGTAAAAAAAGCTGATATCGATTCTTAGTCAAAAAAAAAATGTTTACGAAACGAAATTTTACATGACAAAATAAAACGGCTATTTACTTAAAAAAAAGAGGTAAAACGATCCTTCACTCTTGTAATTTATTCGCTCAGATTGAAAAATTTGTTTTTGAGTAAAACGTTTTTAAAGTCTTATGAGCAACTTTGAAGCAATGCGACAAAACTGGAAAAAAGGTTCCACTATGGCAATTGCATATTGCTCTCAAAAGCCCAATCTCAGCCAAAGGAAGAAAAAAAATTTTCCTTCGAACGAAATTAAAAACTCCAACTGACCCAGTTTACTGGGTTATCAACGCGAGTGCATTCCATGAGTTCAGGCACTACTGCTGTTTCGTTTGCTTAACGGTATAAGTTCATATTTAGTTTGCTCATATTTTTGCCTTTTTAGCTTTTTAGCTTAATTTTTGTATTTTAGCTGGAACATACGAAAGAGCTGCATAAACATGAGCAATTGGTGGCCGCTTTCAAAACATGAAGCAAGTGTTTGCATACGAGAGCCTTCAATGAATGTAGCAGCCTTCAGAAGAGATATCCAGCCTGCCTGCCCGCCAGACTGCCAGCTAACCGGCCAGTCGAAGAGTCTATCAGCCGTCAAGCCACTTATTTTTAACACCACCCGTTTTAGCAGTTATTTTTCCCAGCTGCCCAGCCAAACCCTACATGAACGGAATTCAGACACCCTCTCACATGTGCAGCCATTCAAAAGTGTTTGCTCGTTGTCAACACCGCTGCGGGCAATTCTGAGATTGTCAGTTTCCGTTTTGGCCATTTTGTCGCACCCATACGCGCACAGATTGGCGTTGCCAAACAAAGCTACATTGCGCGCAAGTTCTGCGACAGCTACATAAGTACGTCTGTTTGTGTGGGAGCTTGTGTGTATCCTGTAGGGGTAAGGCTTTGTGTGATGTTTCGTGTTGCGAGGCCGCCACCACTGATGTCACTGCTGTTATCGGCCTGGCAGTGCTCGGAATTCATCTTTTATTTATGATCAATGCAGCTGTTGCCCGCATTTAAAGCCATATTTGACATTTGACGTTGACAGTTGAACGGCACAGTCGACTGTAGCCTCCTTCTTTCTCATCACTTCACAACCCTTTCATTGCTTTACCTAAATACCAATATTGCCTCAATCAAACAAGGCCAAAGACGCGTTGAACTAGAAATTTATGCATTTGTATTGGTTAACATAGCAGCCTTGCATTAAAGCTGAAAATTTGTGGATTTAGGAATAAAAAGCTCTACTTGGCATATACACATCTGCAAATTGTTCCGCTGACTATCAAAAGGTTACTCATACGCCCTGTAAACAACAACCGCTTCATATTTCCTTAAAAGTTCTCTGCCCTAGTTTTATTTGAATCTGCTTTTCGCAAAAGCTATTAAATTCCAGTTTTCATTTTTTTTAGCATTAGCTTGTTATCGTAATCGATTCCTGGAGATTGTGAAATGCAATCAGTGTGATGCATTCAATATCAGGCTGCCAAATTCGATTTGGAGAAAACTTTTTTTTCGCTGAGGGAATAAATTTCAAGAGAATTAGATTACATGCACGAGAACACATACAAGTAAATTTAACATAGATGTTTATGCATATGGATCTCTTCCACGTACTTTGCTTGATAATATGTCTGCATACAAAAGTACAAGAGCAAGGATAGTGTAAGAGGTCAGGGTGAATTTCACTAATAAAAAACCAAAAAGTTGGTATTATTTTGATTTAATGTTAAAGTAGTGTTTTTATAAAATTTTCATCTTTAACAATTCTTGCTTAAATTTTCAAGGGAGGTATATTCAATTATAGGTTAAATTACGATGGTTGCCAGCCTCCATGTCTGTGTAATACCACGTGTTTGCACTCAAGTTTTCCCTGCAATTTCCAATGCGGTGAAACCACTTCGCCTCTCTAATGAACAATGAAATAGCTTCGTATTCCAAATCTGCCATACATCCAAAGCAGTCAGAGTTTAGAAAGCAAAAGCACAATCTGGCAAAGTCGGGAAACTGGCGGAGCATTCTTTACTTCTTTCTCGTTCCTGCAGCTGCGACAGAAATCACTAACTACAACCAACCTAGTTTCAGGTTTTAAATTGAAGCCTGTTTATCAAGCCAAATACTTATGCTTAGGTTTGTCCCAATACTTCAGATGCTTCGGAGCTTTACACCCTTAAAAAGCTGCATACCTATAACATTTGATAGATCTAGCATCGAAAATGCCATTATCTGGCGGTATTTTTAATATGCCAGAAATGTGCATTGAATTCGACAAATTTTGAACAATTTTGCTTTCTTATAATTCCCCCTGCCTGGTCATTAAAAAAATACGATTTGCATAAGTAGAAATTTTTGACATTTACTACTGCTAGCTAAACTTTAAATTCACCTAATTTACATCAGTTCAGAAAGAGTAACTGAGCCATAGTTCAGTTATAAGCTTGCCCCAGTTTTGGTTGCATTCATTTCGTTGGATTTTATTTTTCACTAAGAGCAAAACCATTTCATTTTGGTTTGGTTTATACTTTTAAAATAAGAAATACAATTTTTAGTACACTCAAAGTTACGCGGAACCCAAATACGTATTGAAAAATTAAAGTGATACGAAAAATGTTGCAATATTTGTGTTTGCTGCTTTTGTGGTTCAAATGGAAATGAAAAATTAAACTTACCCTGCTGGATAGGCCAATAGACCGCTAACGGGTGAAACATCCAAGGCGGCATTGCTGCATACTGTGAGGCCGAGCACTTTTTTGAGCTTTATCTGCAAATGAGAAGAAAAAACAGAACAAGATGCGGTCAGAACTGTAGTTCAAATGAATAGCGAAAGTACAGAAACAGTATAATGTAAGAGAGACAAAATTTCAGTTTGCGATTTTTTCTTTGGATAATTTTTAATCGATACCTTGCTATTTGGTAAACACGAATTAGGGTAAACACAAAGTTGCTGCAAAAACCACTGAGTGTAAAAGTTCCCAAAAGTGTGGCTTCGTAAAGTCATATGTATTTGTAGGAGTATGTGTGTGTATGTCCTATCTATTTGTACGTGGCTGAGTAAATATTAATTTAAAATCAGAATTTAAAATTCCTTTGAGCTGGGCACTAATAAACCTGGACATTTTTGCAAATTTTGATTGGAATTAAATATTCGTGAGATAAATTTAGGAAGAAGCGAGCATTTCAGACGATATATCAAGTTGCTCCAAACTTTTGTTTTGTTAAAAAAAAGTGTAACGTAAATTCAAAGTAAAATAAAATATAATAAAATGAAATTGAATAAAATCAAATAAAATAAGGCAACGAGGTGGACATCCAGGAATGGTTCAGTTTTTAATTTGCACAAATTATTGTCTTCGTTATTCTAATTTGTATCATGACAACAAAATCAGTCTTTTTCGTATTTGTACTTTTCTTTTTTTTTACTTTTAACAAACTTTTAAACAAATTATGACTTTCTGGTTTTCACCATTTTAAAGAGCCTTTCACACACTATTCGAATCAACAAAAAAGTGAAAAATGATTTTTTGACACGTAAGGTACCTTTTCAGCGATTTAAAGCGATTTGCATGAAGATTTGCTGGTTTTGCATGTTTCACCTATTTTTATTGCAGCCTTACAATAGATTCGGAGCTACAGATATTATATTTGTAAGATAAACGAAAAGAATAAAAGAGACCAATTTTATGTGGCTTTTTTAAGTTCGGTTAGTAAAGATCAATTTCTTAGTTAGATCCCTCAGAAATAATTCGAAGATGTTCCTGACACAATATAGCCTGTGAAACCACAAGCAGGTGGGGAAAACAAAAAAAAAAAAAAAAATAGCTGGACGCATTCTATAGGAAGTCTTATCATGAACGATATTAAAGTGGTAAATTTGTTGGTATAGTTTAAAATTTTTTGCGTTAGCGCGTTTCTAACAAAATATAAATATACCTAATTCAAATATAGCAACTTTCATGTCTATACTATGAAAAAAATGTTATTAGCGTAGCTAACATAGGTATACCCTATAATTCATATTATCTGAGCGATTTCTATATGCTTTCTTCTCCTTGAACTTCGAAAGTTTTTTTTGTAGCCCTGCTTAAAATGTTGATTATTTGAGCTTCATCAACTAATGTGATAGCTTGCCGCCAAGGAAGAGAACGGGTTTATACGTGACATTATTCGGTTAGTCCCGGTCTCGACCCCATTGAGGCTGTGGTAAGCCTCTGCGTGCTCTTCAGCATCTGCATATTATCATTGTCAGTCGTTCCATTTATAGGACAACATATATTCAATTAATAACTTTTCTAATTTTACCATTAAATACTCCTTGTGACATTTTGATGACATATTATTTTAAATATTAAACAAAGATTTTATAAATCGTATAATTTTTTCAGGATATGAATAATGATTTACTAATGTGGTATATCTTTTCTGCCGTATAAGTGAAATTTAATTTATTTTAATAGAATTATGATCATGAAGACCAAATGCATACTTCATAAAAGTATACTCCGCGTGAATGCTACACCTTGTATGGTTCTATCATAAATATTTCCCTTCTACTTAAATGCAAAGTACCATATAAGTAACGGTAAACCGAATAAAGACATGATGTAATAGGAGTAAATAAAAATATCAAACTGCTTCACATTCTAATTTGTTGGCAAATACGATAATTTCGTCCACAAGAAAACAAACATTGCCAGATATGATAAAATCAACATTAAATTCAGTATTTTAGCTATAATATTTTACCAGGAAGTGTGTAATGGAATGCCGGGGAAAACTGCATCAAAAAGTCAATTTCGTAAAAAATTTAACATATAATAATTTAACACAAGAGCTTTTAGTACACCAAAATTGAATTTAATAAAACAAAATCGATAAAAACGGCAAAAAGTTGCCCACAACACATACATTTAAAATATATATTCTATTAATTATAGATAAAAAAAACTCATGTCAAAAGGTTTAATTGAAAATTACTTACATTTACATTAATCTACAGTATACTTAGATTAGGTAACGAAGTAAAAATAAATAAATTAAGAATTAAAAGATTATCGAAAACTACAACGTAATTTATGGATTGTTAAATTTTTTGCAAACAATGCGGTAATACAAACTCAAATAACTCAACACAAATACGATAAACAGGTATTAACTACGAACTACACAAACAACAATAGCGAGCTTGCCTCGCACGCCAACTGTTTGTCGAACTACGTCATGCGCAGCAGCAACAGTCGCCGAATTGACTGGCGCAACAGCGGTTGACATCAGTTTCCAGGCAAATGTAGATAATCACCGCATGCGCTAACAATTTCGTTACTTATTCTTAATTGTTTTATAAGAATAACTTAGCAGTATTTTACATTCTACAAAAGTAAACAGCCATGTCGAACAATTTGCATCAATTACAGTCCGAACAGCGATTTGCGAATGAATTGGAAATGTATATGCGATGTGCCATGATACTTGAACACAACGATATTATAAGTATTTAAAGCCTCCAGCCATTCATTTGCTCATCCATTCATGTATTCAATAGCAAACAGGTAATGCAATATACCTGGTTTGGTTTTGGTTGCGATTCGATGATTTCTAACAAATTGTTGAGTTATTGTCCGTCGTTGCGTATACGTAATTTGTTATTAAGACTCACCTTGATCTTGTCTTGTATGCGCTACACAGGTGCTGAGTGGTCGGTGCCGTCGAGTGCAATTATTGTTAGCGTTGTTAGTGCGCAATAACAACCGTTGGCGCGTGGGGAGAAAAGAGGCGGTGAAACCAAAATTAAGTGAACCTATAATTGTGCAAATCAGTAGTTCGAACGTTCGAAGTTCAATAGACGGGGAAGTGCTGGCAAAAGTGGGGATTAGAGAGTAAAGAAATATGTAATAAAAACCTACAAACAAGCAAAAAAGTATAAAAATGCACTGATGAAGTGATTCGATAGTAAACAGATGAAATCTTAGCTCTTTTAGTGGGGGCGAGCGCTAATGAATTTCTAGTAATGGTATTTATCACTGCTGTATAATTATCATATTTGTTTGTTTACTCTACTTTAATTCATGTTAATTCTTCTTAATAAAATTTAATATTCATCTACGGTTTCGGAATCAAGGTCGTTTGATTAGCTCATATGGTTTCATTATACAATAATATAGGGTGGGCCATGTAAAAATTGCTTTTTGAATCGGCTATAAAAAAAACTAGTCAATATTTTTTCAAACTTTTTTTTTTTATTTTGAAGATTGAACATTGTCATTTATGAATGAAAAAAAATATCGTTCAAATGACTACCACGACTGGCTTTACAGTAGGCCATTCGATCAACCCAATATTTAAGCACATTTTCGATTGTTTGGGCTCCAATTTCATGAATGGCAACTTCGATTTCGTGTTTTAAAGCATCAATCGTCTCTGGATGGTTCGCATAGCATTTGTCCTTAACGGCTCCCCACAAAAAATAGTCCAACGGGCTTAAATCACAGCTCCGAGGCGGTCAATTGATATCGGAATTTCGGCTGATTATTCGGCTGTTCAAAAATAGTAGCCAAAAGTTCGAGTGTAACTTTGGCAGTGTGACAAGTTGCACCGTCCTGTTGAAACCAAATGTCGTCCATGTCATCCTCTTCAATTTTTGGAAACAACTCGTTGAGCATGTCACGGTAACGCTCGCCATTTACTGTAACAGCGGCTCCTCGCTCATTTTCGAAAAAAAATGGCCCGATGATGCCGCCAGACCAAAAACCGCACCAAACAGTGACTCGTTGTGGATGCATTTGCTTCTCTACAGTAACGAGTGGATTTTCTGAGCCCCAAATCCGACAATTTTGCTTTTTGACGTAGCCACCGATGTGAAAATCAGAAAGGAAGAAGAAGGTTTTCAATATTTCCCAATTTTGTTCAAGCGTATAACGTCCCATTTCGTAAATGTCAAACCTTTAAGTAAATTATGAACACATTTGACATGTCATTTGTGTTACCATTCTCAAAAAAATAGGTGGTTCAAAAAGCAAACGCTATATCGCCCACCCGTAGTAGGCTTCTTGTAATAAGCCTGCGTCTTTTGCGAATCTAAGTAAACTCTGAAGCTCTAACCCCGCGAGAGATTCTAACCTTTCATATTGAAGACCTGCTAAATATTTCATTCGGGTTCCAGCGAATGCAGGCCAAGAACATAGAAGGTGTTCAAGAGTTTCCTTCTCTTCTAGTTCATTGTGTTAATAAGTTTTTAGTACACCATCCCAGAGTTAGACCATCTGCCTTATTCGCAGAAACGAGCAGTGTGTGAGATATTTATCTGTTTCCAATATAAAAATCTGCTCGCCTAGAAACACGATTTGATCCGTTGAAAGAGTAAGCACTACGTCTCCTGAGGGATAAGCAGTGTTTCAAATAAAGAAACATTCGCATTGAGTGTTGTATGTATAGAAGAGTAGTGTGTATTGGAGGTGACAATAAATAAGGCTTATGAAATGAAAACTAAAAGTTGTATATTTATTTAATAGCCACGACTTGAAAACAAAATTTTATATATTTTTAAAATATTACAAGTAAGGAAGACTAAATTCGGTCCGGACCAAACTTTATATACCCACTCACATTTTTTAAAAACTTATCTGGGCTGATTCTTATTTTGGAATCAAATAAACTCATAGATAATGAGAATTATAGTTTAGAGTATGAGACTTACGGACAAATATTAAAAAAAAAAAACACAAATATAAATAATTTGCGCGTACACTTCTGTTAGGTATTTCGCCGAGCTTCTTTAAGCCGTATCCGAAAGGCAAATGGTTTCTATGAGGAACTTTTTCATAGCAGAAAAGTACTCGGAGGCTTGCCATTATCTGCAGAGGGGCGACCGCTATTAGAAAACACTTTTTCTATCATTTTGGTGTTTCCTGCACGGATATTCGAACCTACGCACTGTGGAATGGTAGTCACACACCAATTTATTTGGCTACGGCGGCCAGACGGATATTTAGGCTTAAGATATAAAGAGTAGGATTTTTGCGATTTCAATAATAATAATGTTGGATATAAATTAGGTGGAGCGCAACTGTGTAAATGGTCTGGAGAGTTGTAATAAGTCTTTGTGGGTTGTATTAAGTGGGCGTGACACCACCAATTACTTTGTTTATTTTTTTGAGTCTTAGTTTTTTTTTGGGGGTTTTTAATTTAAGTAATTTTGCAGCATTTATAACCGAGATATCACGTTTTTTTTTTTTTTTTTTTTTTTGAAAATTAACGTTTTAAACAAAACAGATTTCACAATTTCTAATATTAAACTACCCTGAAGAAAAAGTAATGTCTATGCATACCATATTTCATTGAAATTTATTAATTTTCGACTCACCTAACCATTCTCAGCATTTTGGTATATATGTACATGTCTATATCTATCTCGATTTCTTGAAGTTGTTACAATACATACAACAGTTTTGTAACCAAAATCATAATGCCCTGATGCGCGGATATACTAAGTAAATGGCCAACAAACGGCAAAATAGATTCCTTAATTTTGTTAAAATAAAACTTGAACTATTAACTATTCATTGCTTTAGAAACTCTATAAACGTTGAATTAAATTTTCAACAAAACCGGAATTTATTGGTCTAAAGCTTCTTGTCTTGCTAAAAGACACTTAAGTACGAATACTACTCAATAAGTAATTGATTGTTGTTCTCCCTTAACAATTTCATGGATTTCCACAAAAAAATTCTGTATGTTTTGGGTTTGTAAGCCAAAAACGGAGTACAAAAAGCTCAACCAAATTGACATATATGCTGACTATGGTTTTGCTTATCAGCTGCTACTTAACAATAATGCTTACTTCCCTGATGTAAATTTTAATTATTGCCTATTTCTACTGGACCTTACCCAAAAATAAAGATAAACTTCATCAGCAGCGGCCTTTTGATAATAGGCTAATAAACAAAATAAAAAATAGATAACTATTCTGTGGCTGTTCTGAATACCAACTCGTATGTACATATCATGCGCTAATTCGCAGTTAAACAAAAAGCTAAGGTATTTGTAAACTTTTAATTTTTTACTAAACCAAAACATCGAGTTCCTCACCAACTAGTTTATTTTCGTTACAGGTTATAAATATGCATCAATCGAAATAAATCGTGATATGAAAATCCATTCTCAGTGCTAATTAGCATATTTATGTATAGCATGTCAACATTTATGTTCAAATACTTTTGCGTGCACAGCTACATTCACATACTACACTAAGTGATATTTGGGATAAACAAACATTTTAGAGAACGACAAACTTTAGCGGTTTAGGTTGATTGCATCATCGTAGGTATGTGGCAGTAAATCAGTAATGTAAATATTACCTAAAATAAATGGTTAAAACATATTTAAGAACCATATTTCATAATAAAAACTGCGCAGTAAGTTCAAGATTCTTCGGAAAATATTTCAATAGAAAATTAATTTTCTAAAGTTATAGAATTCTGCTGAAACTGAAGATCGTTCAAGTCCATGTGTTCAAAACATGCTTCTGTAGCATGTGTTTTAACCAGCGATTTCAAAGAAAAGTGGCTGGATGATATCACAGCTCCAAAATCCGACCCACTCTGTCACTCTTTGATGAAAATGCGCTATGTATAAATAAATTTACTTTATGGAAAGCTAACCAAAAGTGTATTCAACTGAGTATATTTTGGTGTGACAGTAGGTCGTAAATCCGCCTAGTCTATTAACATTTATATCAATAATAGTATTCTTTGAACAGTACAGCTGCAGAGGAGCGTAGCAGGTGAGTGAACTCGAGGGACTGGAGTGGTTTTTGTAGGTGAAACATCAAATTACATTTTGCACCAAGTGCTGAGCAAAGTCTAGATTTGTCGATTGAAGCGCAATATTCAGAAATAAATTACTGGATAATTTTTTGGGTATGGGAATACGTTTCCGCCCTCGTAAAAGAAGTGTCGCTTCTGATACTATTTTTGTGTTCGCTCTAGTAATATACTGGTGATTTGAAGGTGTATATGAAAGTCTCGATCGCAGTAGTTGACATTTGTTTGAAGCGTTTGTCTGACGTGAAAAAAGTCTACGTTCGTCACGAAAAAACAGCATTTGCGGGAAGTCATGCTTCATTATTACCTTTTTAAGAAAAGTGCAGCTGAAACGTGCCGTATATTGATCAATTATTACGGTAAATTAATGGAGCGTATCAAATACAACTTGTAAAGAGTGGTTTTGACGCTTCCAAAGAGGGGATTTCGACGTGAGTGATAAAGATCGCGAAGGGGCATCGAAAAAATTCGAAGATACTCAACTGCAACAATTATTGGATCAAGCCGCATGTCGAGTCCTTGATGACATGTCTAAAGAGTAGGATGTTGACAGATCAACCGTCGGTAAACGTTTGCATGCGATGGGAATGGTCCCGAAAGCAGGTAACTCGGTGCCATATCAATTGAAGGAGAGGGATATCGGGAGACGTCTGGTGACGTGTGAGATGTTTCATGAACGAAAGAAACGGTTTTCTGCATCGCATCGTCACTGGCGATGCACAATTGATTTATTATGATAACCCTAAAATGTTGGAAGCATGCCAGTTCAACCAGATCCATCGAGAGCGAAAATAAATATTCATGCTTCAAAGGTTATGTTGTGCATCTGGTCGGATCGGAAGGGTGTCATCTATTATGACTCCAAGAAAATCGGCCGGAATGCGACAGTAGAAATGACAAACTGGTTTTGCTGCATGACAAGGCCAAGCCAGACGTTGCTAAATCGGTCCTGAATTATTTAGATAGACTGAATTGGGAAATCTTGAATGGATCAAGTCAAAAGAACTCGAATTTTTTGAAAGATGAAGTAAAGTTGCAGCTTCCAATGGCATATACTTCATTAATATCATGTTATATTTAATTGTTTAAATAATTCGTAACTTTGGCTAAGAAAGGACGGAAACTTATTCCCATCCCCAATAAGAGCTTGGCACACCGTCAATTTGTTAAAATCCTAAATGTAAATTATACATATATACATATAATACTTTCGAGGAAATTATACAGGTAAAATGTTTTAAACGTAAACATTTCTTTTCCTAGTAAAAAATTACTTGTATATCTAAAACAGGAAATAAAAGAAAATAAAAAGTTTTGACATATTTTAAAGACCCAGTTAAAAAAGAGGAGGCACAGACCTTTACCTGGATCAGGTAAGATCTTTAAATTAGTTTGGTATAACGAAAGTGTACAGAGAACAAACGTCTATCGCCATATCAAGTTTTCGCAGATAAACTGGAAGCTGTTCAAAACCAGTTTTTACATTTTGCCTTATACAATTTTCGAAGAAGTTCTCTACATAACTTTTTCTCCTACAATGGACGTTTAAAACTCATAAATTCTCGTACACCTGATAAGCATAAGGATATGCTAGGAATTAAAGTACTACTTAATCATTCAAGCTTACTGCAGCCCACGTGTAGGTTTGCCGGAAGAAGTGTAACAGTGTAAAAATATTACTAAAAGTATAGAAAACATTTATACCGTATTTTTAATAAATTATTCAATAAACAAATTATCAAAATATTTAAATCTTAAAAGGTAGTGCAGCAAAAACTGCACTTCCTTAGTGTGCGCATTTGTATGAACGGCACTGTACAAATACCCAAACAGAAAACATCACAAAAATACAAAGCCAGGCAAACACTTCACAAAATAATGATGCCAGTTTGCTTTATAGAATTTTTTAGGTAGCCACAGGTGGCAGCTACTTTAGACTATTTCTATGCGGCTACACGGATGTGTCGTGTATTTGATGGATGAACTGACTGACAGATGGATTTGCCAAATTTATTTCCATGATGCAATCCCGTAAATGACTTTACAAATATTAATATATATTTTAAACTACTTTTTGTCGAAAGAGCTCAACTCCGCTCGAACAATAAATTCATTTATAAATGCTAGGTAGATAAAAAACAATGTATACCAATATGTCTTGTATGTGTACCTATATGTATTCAAAACTAAAAAAAAACTGAAAATGCACATGAATCTTGACTCCCTCTTTCATTTGAACCTGAAAAGTACAATTGTGAAATCATTCTAAGCAAATGGGAAATGTAATTAAAATTTATTTCATTTATTTCAAGTGGCACTCAGAACACAGCACTCAACACTTGAAGCGCCATAATATTTGTAAGAATGCATATATAATATTAATGTGCTTCATGCTTCAAGTAATGATATCATCTTATGACTATAGCGAACTGCGAAAAAGCACAAAATATTTAACATATTTTAAAAATGTCCAATTTATAAGATATTTGAGTTAAATGAAATGTTATATGTGCGAATTCACGCCTGCGCATAACCTTCCCCCTTATCTTTGCTGACTTCTCTACTTTTGACGCATCTCTGCTGCACCCATTGGCAATAGCATTTCTATAGAGTAAATATCACTACTTGTGTGGTTGTATTGAAGCAGCGGCGTCAGTTATGTGAACCAACTCTTACGCTGTAGGAAAAACTTGAATAAGTGAAAAAATTTCTGACTCATATGTCGAATAGCGACATCTGTCACCCGAGTGTGTTAAAACGACTACAACTTCTGATGCTGTAAAAAATTTAATTAATAACTAAACCGCTTTTTTCCACGTTTTGGTGCTTTTATCAACATTGCTCGGGAGCTCTCAAGCTCAAATAAATGAACACTCCTCCTGCTTCCGCTACTCCATTCATGGTAGGCTAATTGATACTTCCGCTGCGCAAATTCACTAGTTAATTGTGAGGAAAAGCCAGGGGATTCGAACTAATTAAGTTTTTAAATTTACTAAAAGTTGAAAAGTCCAATGCTAGTGGTTTTCCCTACTGGGCAGTACTTAGAGATGTTCATATTTGAATTTCAACATCTGTTTATAGCTTCAAGTGCATACTTTGTATTTTTGTTTTTATTGCTTATTTACTTTGTTATCGTTCTGTTTATTTAATTTAATTTTTCACATCACTTAAGACTTAATTTATTCATCAACTGCATATTAAATTCACATTTCGTAAAATTTATTGCTTACTTTACTCCTACAGATATATTTTTGTAGTCTAAATTTGTCACTCGTTTTTTGAAATGAAATCGGATGTGTATTTATTAATTTCTCAGAAATCGGAATATATTTACAAAAACGTAAATAAGCTAAAGATTTTATTGTGGAAAAAATTTAAATTCTACCAGCGACAGAAATATTTAAAAAAAAATTAAAAAATAATAATTGGCTCGTACGCTTGAGGTGTTTGGCCGAGCTCATCTTCCTATTTGTGGTGTGCGTCTTGATGTTGTTCCACAAATGGAGGGCCTACAGTTTCAAGCCGACTCCGAACGGCAAATGATTTTTATTGAGGAGGTTTTGCGTAGGAGAAATACATTCGGAGGTTTGGCAATGCCTGCCGAGGGGCGACCGCTATTAGAAAAAAACTGTTTAATGTTTGATGTTAATGCATGGATATTCGAACCTACTCAAAACTCAATGAGCCGCTTAAAACTGTCATAAAATTTTGCGAAAATTGAATGAGCTACAAAACTGGATGCAAAGAATTTTTATTTTTGAAATTTTGAGTTATACTGTTCTTGTGGTAGTATGAGTTATATTTTTATAAGGGAGTAAAAAAATTAAATAGTCAAAACTTTGCAATAAGTCGGCTATGTGTATTGTGTGTGTGGTGCAAAATAAATCAACTTATCGGAAAATTTCTATATTTTGCGAATGGCGTCGTACGCCAATCATATTTGACGCTTGTGAAGTAGACTAAACCAACGGCTGATTTTTGAGCTAATATCTTTTTAAACAGTTTCTTTAAACAGCTGACGCACGTTTCTTGTTTTGTTTCACTGTCAAACATCTTCAGTTTGGTCTATAATTTAACCATGAATCGCCTTACAAACAAACAACGCTTGCAAATCATTGATTTTTATTATAAAAATGCGTGTTCTGTTAAGAAAGTTTAAAGTCGAAAAATTGTGTTCAGCGACGAAGCTCATTGTTTGATCAATGGATACGTAAATAAGCAGAATTGCCGATTTTGGAGTGAAGATCAGCCAGAAGAATTGCAAGAGCTACCAATGTGTCCAGAAAAGGTCACAGTTTGGTGCGGTTTATGGGCTGGAGGTATCATTGGACCGTACTTCTTCAAAGATGCTGCGAATCGTAACGTAACTGTGAATGGTGAGCGCTACCGTGAAATGATATCCAACTTTTTTTTGCCCAAAATGCAAGATCTTGACTTGCATGCCATGTGGTTTCAGCAAGGCGGTGCCACATGCCACACAGCAGGCGTAACAATGGACTTGTTGAGAGGCGAGTTCGGTGAACATTTTATTTCACGTTCGGGACCTGTCAATTGGCCACCCAGATCGTGCGATATAACGCATTTAGATTATTTTTTGTGGGACTATGTTAAAGCTCATGTCTATTCAGACAAACCGGCCGAAACATTGGAAATAGAATGCCAAAATTGGACTAAGCGGATGGACCATTTGAAGCGCTGTCGCGGTCAACATTTGCAAGAAATAATCTTCAAACATTAAATTATATGTACTGTACTATCGATTTAAATACAAATTTCATGCATTTTTCGGAATTTTATGTGTGTTTTTTGAAAAACTTTCCTATAGCTCTTAAAAATCACCCTTTATAATATGCAAAAAGACAACCAATGGAGCGCGTAAAAGTCAAAATAAAGATGTCCATCCCTCAAACATTTTTATTTATTTGGAAAACGAGTGATTCAAAAATAAAATTATAATATATGTATATATGCATACATATTTAATTTTTCGAAAACATGATTTTCGACTTCGAAGGCTACTGCTTTTCACCATTGATTTAATAAATCGTTTAAATAGACTTCACTACAGACTCTCAAAGACTGGGTATGAAGGAATTAGAAATAAGAGTGACGCTTCTTGCTTTGCCTACTTGTTTTTCAGAGGTCGTTGTACACAAATTAAGGTTTTTATTATTATTTTGTTTCTTCACCACTAAAACGTAATCTTCGATGAAACCGGTTTTATTTAGAGGTCGTAACGAAATAAAAAATTATGTTAAATTAAAATTATTATTTACAATTTCGTAGTTTAAAGAATTACGTTTTTCGCCATTTCTTGTTATAATCGTAAACAATTAATAGTAATTTTAGTTAGTACGAGTTAAAATAAATAGAGAAAAATACAGAAAAAATAAAAGAGCTTTTGCCTATGTCGAAAGAGCTAACGGTAATTAAATCAATGTGAGAAAATATTAAAAAAACCAGAGCTGCATGACATCACAACGAAAACTTGCTCAGCTATAGTCGGCAAATAGAAATTGGCTTGGTTGGCCGGTACTGCGAAACTTAGAAAAAAAATGTAAAAGAGGCTTATTAAATATCAACAATAGCAACAAGTGATTAACGATATAACAATCGGCAATCAATGACAATTAAAAAAGCAGGTAATTTTTTTTTAAATTTCATATTTTGTTTTGTTTTATTTCTCTCTCTTCCACTTATTCACTGCCATTACCACATGCGTTCACTTCATTCGTTCCTTTATTCGATCGCACACTTTTTGCTTTGCCCACTTGAGCGAGTGCCAGAAGTAAGTGCATTGCGCAATCGCGCAACAACTTTGCGCCCAATTCGCGATTTATAGCATATAGTAGATAGGAATGGATGGAGTACAAAGAATGGAGAATTTCATTTACCTACTTCTATGTAATAATAATTCTGCATTTATTCAGTGCTTTCAACAACACATTCGCCCAATTTATTTGCTACGCGTGTCAACCGAAGGAAATACGAATTTGGATTAGCAGACAGACTGAACTTTTTGTTATGCGTCACCTCTTTAATTAGATGTGTATTTTTTTCGTGTTAACGACAACAGGTAACAGTCCAACAGTCAAGCAAAGGGTAGTCATCCATTCCATGCGAAAAAATAAGCTCAAGCTAAGCTTACGACAGAGCTATTGAAGTGCATGAAATGAATGAAATGTGTGAGGAAAATAAATTAAGAGTAGGTAAACGGGTCAACAACGGTACAACGCCGGCTTAGCGACGATGTGACAAACCAAAGTTCACCGAACATTTTATTTATATCTGTAACCATTCAGTGGGAAGAGAGAATATGAGTTAAAACTGCGATAAAGCAATATTTCAGTTGAATTCCATTTGACAATCGATACGTGGTAAGAGAACAACCAAATTTAGACAATTTGGAAAACTAAGATTTACCGCTCATCGGAACAAGTCATTGCCACAACCATGAATCTTTTTCGCATCATTTATAGACCGCTAAAGACTGTTCGCTTTTATGAACAATTCCGTGAATTGGAGATAACAGGAATGTGTCAAACGTAAGTGCATATCTTAAAGCTGGGAGGAAAAGTGCGAAAAGGTTTTGGGTTACGACAATTCCATTTTTTTTTTTTTTTTTTTTTTTTGCTTTTATAATCAAA
>JAYXIM010017636.1:0-53694 GCA_037575425.1 Anastrepha fraterculus
GTGTCTGGTTGATTTTTCTGGGATTTTAACAAAGATTAATTTGACTTGAATGGTCAGTTCGACCAGGAACGACTTGAAGCCATTTTCAGAACTGGGAAATATTTTTAACCTATGCTCATGATGAGTCTATTTGTACATGTATGTACATCACTCAAAGTACATAGATAGATTGAAACATGAATGTAATGATTCTTATTATGGAATACAAAGGCGGTTGAATAACGCCAGCCTGACTAAAATAAAAAAAAAAAAAATAATTGCCGCGTACACTTCTGTTAGGTGTTTGGCTCCTCCTCTTATTTGTGGTGTGCGTCTTGATGTTGTTCCACAAATGGAGGGACCTACAATTTCAAGCCGACTCCGAACGGCAGATTTTTTTATGAGGAGCTTTTTCATGGCAGAGAGCCTAGACTTAGCTGTCAATGGAGTCCTTATTGTCCAGAATGCTTGGACGAAGAGGAGACGGTCGAACATGTGGCTTTCTATTGTAGCAGGTTCGTTTAGGAACGCGATGACCTAGCAAGAATAACTGGTGTGTTTCTGACGCCCATTAGTACCTAGTTCCACAAATGCTTGAGTCGAATGAAAAGTGGAGGGCAATGCAAGCTTTTGCAAGTCGAATTATCGTAGAACTTCGCAACATTGATTGGAGGCGAAGGAACGATACGAGACGAACGCGGCAGCAACCACAACTGTCGCATTGATAAAAAGCAGCAAGACAAACAATAGACGAATATAACTAACGATTGAGCTTATTGCTCACGACGGCCTCCAGACGTAATTACAAAAACGGTATCTCCCTGTAGGATGAACCGTCGGACTTGAGGTGCTCTTAGTGGCGTTAAAGTAACACACTGACTAAGGCTTTCGATTGCTTTTACACCTCGTTAAAAAAAAAAAAACACCTGTATCACTCTTAACAACAAATGGTACTAAATTCTATCGGCATTACAAAACTTATCACAATTTTAAACTTCCGTCAAATATTCAGAAAAATATTAAGATTTACGTGATATGATATGAAAGTATAATACCTCTAAAAATCGAGTTTTTAACAAATAAAACTAGTTTTTCATAAAGTGAAAATATTTTTTCTAAAAAATTACCTTACAGAATAGACGAGTTTAAGTTTAAAATGTCTACATAAAAATGTTTAAAAATTTTATCAGCAGAATCTAAATAATATCTAAGATAAAAATTAGAACATGAAAGGGTTATTTTTGACATGAAAATAATGAGAAAGTACCTTTCCAATAAGTCGGCCAAGATTAGACTGAGTTATTCAAGTTTCCCCTAAGGCTATCTTCTTAGAGAGAACTTCTGAAGCTTTTCGAAATATTTGGACGGAAGTCTTAAAATATAATATATATTATTATTCCGGTAAGGTATCCTAAAGCAAATACAATTGCTTGCATAAAAATATGGAAAAATCTTAAATGCATTGCACAACTGAACTTTAAAAAGATATGCGACAGTAAAAATAATGAAAAGGAAAAGAAAAGCAAAACGAAGAGCGAAAACAACACGAGAGCAACGAAATCAACATCAGAGCAATAATGTCATCCATCAACAAGAACAAGCATTTGTTGCATAAATGTACACATCCGGATTTGCATACATATAAACCAATGCAAGCGTAAGACGGAGTATGCGATTTCGACATCCGATTAATTCCCAATTATTTGATAATATTGCATTCGATCCTGCACCCTAAATGAACAGGTGACCCTAAAGAATACTACTATAGCTGGGAAGAAGAAATCTAAATTGGGGGGAAATGATACATAAAGAAGTGAAGTGATTTAATCAGAGTTTTTGAAAATATTTCATAAACCCTAAAGTTTCTAAATTCTCACTTTCCTTCTTCTTATAGCCCGTCGATTATTTACCTGCGTCCAGCCATCGATACATCTCTGTGTCTGACCAAAACAGCGAGAAAGCTAAAGGAGCAAACATCTGGCACTGGAGTCACGCAAAAATATACGCAGAGCGCCATGCGTGATGTTTGAGGTTGGAGTGTAGATAATGACAAAAACCCCAAAAAATATGAACATTTGTATCTCAAATAAAGGTTTTGTTGTCCATTTTCCTTGATTAACATGATGTCATCCACTTTAGCTTTCTTTTCACCAGGTGAAACTGCTCAGGTAATTTGTGTACTCAATGCTATTTCTATAAGTTCTTAAATGTTCATCATCTTTCAATGAATCTAATAAGAGACTCACTTTAAACTGTCCACATCTTCGAATAAGAAGTTCTTCTGAAATTCGAAAGCTCAATGCTCGGAGTGTGGGGCACTCACGCAGAAAGAGGTACAGCTTCTTGAGCCCTAGAGCCCTTAAAGAAAGCGAAAAATAAGTAAACCCAGGAGTAGAATAACAATAAATAATTGAACTTTTTGCACAGAAGTAGCATCCCCTCGTACCGGTCGAAAATTTACATAGCTCTTCGAGATAAATAATTTCCATGTCCATTTCTAGTCTACCGATATTAAAAATCTTTAGAAAATAAAAGTAGTGCGTAAAAAATGCATTTAGCTCGAAAAGACAGATGGCCGCTAGCTGCGGGAGCCAGCCAACACCAATCGGCTAATCTGTAATGATGACACTGATGACGGTAAGGCTGCTGCTGCTGACTTGAATGCAACAATCACATGCGACAGTGCAACAGCTGCAGAGGAAGCACTTGAAGCAGCCGCAACTTTCGCTCATAAAGAAGCAGAAGTAAAATTGTAATAAAAATTAGAAAACAATGCGCTTTATACGAACGAGTATGTTGATGAAAAAATTCGCTGGGTGTGCGACACATGCGGCTATGCAACATTTTCAATGGGCGCATATAATTACTTTTTGCTACTCTTTTTGTCAAAAGACGGATTTGAATTGTTTGAACCAAGAATACTTATTTCGACTGCTTTTTATATTACAATCCCACATTGTAGGGAGAGCTAGCAAGTAGTCGGTGAAAATGGTATGGCAGTAGCGGCATTAAAAAGTGCATTCCTACCAACTACTCACTTACATATACATATTCATTTGTGTGTATATACCTATACATTTATGCAATTCATATTCACTTGTCGCTATCGCACATGTTTCTCTCATTTCCTTGCACATTGTTTGTCTAGCTGACGGTTAATGCAAAATGTAGAGACGATTGGCGGCGCATGCGCAAGCGCACGTTTTGAAATGCAAATTGGCTTATGGCTACTTAAAAATTGTAGTTGTTTTCAACATTTTAAATTTGTAACTTATTTTTATAATACCTTGCTGAATTTTTCTCACTGCCGGCAGCGACGCAATTAGAAGCACCACCATTGTTTGGGTGTATAGAAACAAAAGCCATTAGTATTAAGTAAACTTAAGTAATTATTAATTAAAGATTTATGGCGATTAACTTTGTATACTTTTCTGTTTGTTAGCTTTGATTTATACGCTTTTCGTTGCCAAGTTTAGTAAAAACGCCTACAACTTTTCCAACGCCATAGACACACTCACAGTCACCATCACCACCAGGCAGCACTTAAACGCGAATTAACGCGGAGCAAATCGACATTTTTCGTCTGAGAATGTATTTGAGCTTAGAATGCGCCAATAAAAATTGAATGCGGCCACAGCAGAGTTTGCATAAGTATACTGGAATGTTGGTAAAACCACAAATGATCGTTTCGATTTGATGCCAACATTTAAATTGTGGAAATTGGCAAAAATGTTAATGAAAAAAGCAAATCAGAAAAAATGCCATGCAAAAATAACTCATTTTTTATGGAAACATATAGTGGGTGAAATGCCGCTCAGGTGGGGCTTAATGAAAAGGAAAATTTTTTATGACCACATACATACCGCACTGACAGTTTGTATCTCGAATAAGCCAACTGGCTAGCAATTTTACGATTGCCAATAACTATTTTGTAATTAGCGCATGTAATCGCCGTTCATGATGAGGTTGCTGCTTATATAAACCGTGAATAAAGCGAAAAACGCCAATTTTGATCGAAAGGCCAAAAGTAAGTCTGGGAAATTACACTACAAGTTGTTTGGCGTTTAATAAATTTTTAGATAATTTTGTGGTAATTTTAACATTTACATTTAATACTTACAATTTTAAGCTTTACAAAAATATTTGTTTTTGTATACTTAATTTTTTATTCTGCAACAAATTTGTTCAATTCAATGGCTTAATTAATAGCTTTGTGCTTCGTCAGTTAGTAGACACAAATCAGTTCAGGAGCTTTCAAAGCTTTCATGCACACGTTGACACTTTCAAAATAATTTTTTCTTCGCCTTCGTTTTCTTCTTCTTCGTTATGAAATTATGCTCAAAAGCCAAAGAATTAGTTGAAAAATAAAAGTTTTCAAAATTTTTTAGTTGTGAAAATTCAAAAAAGGCGTTAACTTTTGTTGAAATATAAAACATATTTGGGGCAGGTTTTTATTTAATTAAAAATGATTTCGCTTTTTAAGATCACGCTTCGCCTTTTCCAACTGCCGAGCTTAATGAACTTTCCGTTTTGAACTTACATCGTAGCTTTCACGCGATGCGAGGGAATCCTACTTCCACACTTTTGAACTTTTAAGCTTGATTTATTTTGTTGTAGGAAGTTGAAGAGCTTTTGTACTTTTGAGTTTTCACAGTTGCTAAATATATAGGATCTTTTAGAAGCTTTTTGAGCTTTTTAACTATACAAATTGCGCTGAAGAGAGCTGTGCAATTCTTAGCTTTCACAGTTGTTAAATATAAAACATATTTTGGAGTGCTTTGGGAAAGAACTTCAATACATTTGTATCATAGTATACGATGTTTATGCAAGCTTTTTGTACAAGCTTTTACAAGAGAGTGCGAGCTTAAACTGGAAATGAAAATGTCTCAAAGAGGTAAAACGCAGATCTGGCCAGTTCCGATACCTATACTTATCAAGGTCATTTCACTTTGCAAAACACAATTGATTCAAATGGCAATCAAAGTGGTACCAATTGGCCTTTCTGCGTGGTAAAATGCGCTAGAAGAATTTAGGTAGCGGAACGCACTTGAATGCAGGTGTAAACCTTTCCTGAGTCAACTCATGCTGCTTATAAAATTAGCTGAATCCTAAAGAAATGCATTGTAATTATTTTCGTGCCATATTTTCAGTTCATAAACGTACATTTCATGAATCTTTCAGAGCTTTCGCCAAAACTATGGGGCTTTCGAATACATGCACACGCACGAAATTCATATATAATAGCAATAAAGCTAAAATTTATCTTTTATGTGGTTGCTGAGATTTATAAGCTTGACTTGCAAACTAAGCCTAGCCATAAAATTAAGTGATGTCAATGCAAAGTGAGCTGCCTTTCAAATTTTATAGCAGCTATGAATACATAAAAATCGGCGTAGAAGACTGATACATAGTTTGTAAAAAACACTGCATCGATCGGGCCGCAATAAACAATTCAAATGCATAAATTTAACCTCAAACGACGGCAAACAATGGCACAAAATAATTTGTTACTTGCAAAGTAGGTAGGCAACGTCTCAGCGCGCAGTGGAAATAAGTTGGAGCAACGTTCAATAAATGGTCAATCAGGCAGTCAGACGGTTGACCTGTAATAACTTTGTTGCAATTTATAGCTAAAGTTCATAGATAATTAAAGAACTCGTAGCACCAGCACACAGTTTTTTCATTCAAAATTCATATACAAAATGATTTTATTAAAGCAAAGTTAATAACAAAAACGAAGAACAAATACCTGCAGAATTGAATGCAAATTTTGTTGCTGTATGTATGTATGTATGCATGCCACGCAAGTCGACGAAGCAAATTTCGTGTTCTCGTTTTTTGTTGGGTGCGCATGCGCACTTTGCTGTTTGCCCATTTGCTATGGAGTTTGTTTTAAGCTTATATATACTTATCGCTTTTTTGCTGTTCAGGTTTTCCACAATTTTGTTTTATTTGTTCATATTTCAACACATAAATCTAATTTCAAGCAGAGCAAAGCAGATAAAAACGAGAAGAAATATGCGAAGAGGATAAAAGAAAAAATATTTACTGAATGAATGAAGCATTTTGCCAATTATTGTGGCTGTGGTCGGAAGGTGGCAACTTAGAGTGACTTAGAATTCTACGACTCAGCACAGTTGCGAAAAATCGGACTCTGGCACTTTTTTGCCTTTAACGAATATGTATGAATGTGCGTTTGTACTAATGTCAGTAGTATAGGTGTGTGATTGTACTTTGATATAGAACGATGATGTAGTGTTGCGCTGCTTATGACCACACCGTAGTGGCAAATTTGTCATAATCACTTTGGAATTACGTGTTTGACTAAATTCACTGGAATATTCAGTTCTTGCGGCTACATTTACTACGATTTCACTGGTAGCGCAAAGTTTGATGATTTTTTTGGTTCTTTGTCGAATTATATTTCATTTGAAGTTAATAACACGTTATTAAATGGCATGACAGGGTGAAAAATATATTGCAGGTATGTCATTTGAAAAAAATATCGTTGAGGGTGGATCTTTACAAATTTTCAATACAAAAGTCTCAACTCTTAATAAAACTAAAGGGGGAAAAAGGATGTTTCAACAATAGTAATCAAAAAAAGCGGTGCATTCTTACATGAAAACCTTTTCCCTAACTTTTTGGGATGCATTCTAATTATCCTTATAATCTTTCGCACAAGAGTGGGATAGAGTTACCACCCATCAGTGTGAAGCTGGCAAAAAAGGCAACCTAACCCGCAATTCTAATCATAGCCAGAATCACACAGAACCGTCATAAAGATCACCTCGAAGCAACTTTCAGTTCTTATCAGGCAGGCTCTCGTAGCGGCTCTTCATGCGCTGACCAAATTAACACGTTACGAATCATCATGGAGAAATCAGTGGAATTTAAGTCTAAACTACATTTGCTGTTCATGGCCTTCCAAAAAGCCTTTGATAGCCTGAATGCATATGGGAAGCTACCATACCACAGAGTCATTTCGAGCTGATAGTGGAGTGCGTCAAGGGTGTATTCTATCCCCAATTATTTTCTTTTCTGGTTATCAAAGCTAACCTGACCTCTACTGTTTCTGTTGGAGATCGACGTGCCATTCAATGGAAGATTGTCAACGCCCATCTGAGATACTTGGCCTATGCCGAAGACATCTGCTAACTGTCAGCCAAGTTTTATGATCTTAAGGCTATGGCAATGACCCTGCATTGTCAACTCCGTTCAACTGGACTAAAAATGAATGTCGCTAAAACCCAAAACCCTGCATTTCAACATGTCACTGGATAATAACGGGCAGCAGTTCGAGTGCGTGTAGAAGTTTTGATACCTTGGGAGTATTTTTGACGCTAGTGGAGGCACGAGTCGCTATGGAATGGATTGGTGCATGACTATTATACGAAATTAGGAGTACGTCGGTTCGAATCTTCGTGAAACACCAAAATGAAGAAGTTTCTTCTAATAGCGGTCACCCCTCGGCAGGCAACGACAAACCTCCGAGTGTATTCCTGCCATGAAAAAGCTCATCATAAAAAAATATCTGCCGTTCGGAGTCGGTTTAAAACTGTAAGTCCCTCCATTTGTGGAACAATATCAAGACGCACGCCACAAATAGGAGGAGGAGCTCGGCCAAATACCTAGTAGAAGTGTACGCTCCAATTTATTCTTTTATTTTTATAAAAATTACACAGGCTCTACTCTTTTTATAATTTCTACCTTATCTTGGTTTTTTTAATACCATCCATCTATACTTATACATATTAAGGTTGTACAAATGTATCAAATTATACCAAAATATTCCAACTGTACGAACATTTTATTTTCGGAATTTTTTATGGGTATTAAGGTCTTATAAGACCGAAAACAACAAATAAAAACAATATTAAGAAAACATCTTAGGTTAAATAAGACCCATCCTACTGTATATCCTTTATTCAGTGCTTGGCCTTTGCATTTCAATATTGTCCCACAAATGGTAGAACCTGCAGTTTTCGACAGTCTCCGAGAACATTTGACTAAAACTTTTTGAAAAAATAGATGCTCCATGTTCACAGTGGGCCGCGAACACGGTGCGAATGAATGTTAATTACGCTAAAACCAGTTTTACTTCGGCGGCGGCCGCAACTACATAAAATACTTTAGTCACATTTATTTACGACCACTTCGTACTAAAACTGCTTGTTAAAAAGTTTGTCCTCATTGAGCAAATAGTTTTTCTAAAAAAGAGCACAAAAATAAATGAAACAGATTGATTCCTCTTGACAAACTACTTATACATACATATGTACATCACCCCAGTTACGTATACGCCACGTCTTCACAGGAGCGTCGTGAGTATTTCGCGCACTTCACTCACTATTATAATATTTGTGGCTTCACGCTTTTCACACGCTCCTTAGCTCATGCAACTTTTTCAAGTAGTTTTTTAATTCCTATGCATTTTTCTGCGCACAAGAGTTCAAATCCACCCTATCAAATCAATTGACTTCCTTGAAATTACAATTTTTCAAAAACCATTTGCATTTTTTTCATTGACTTGGCTTAATTCGTTTAATGATTGCAATTTTGCCTTTCTTTTCTCGGCAGCGGAATGCAAGTCACGTAATTCCCCCTAGCTGCCACAAGGAGTGCAAATACATATTGCATGCGCATATGAATGTAGTCATATGTATGCATGTGTAAATACCTTCGAACATACATGTACCGGCATCATGTGGATGCCATTGAGCTGCACAGTGGAGCCGCCTCAAACAAATCGATGCTCAAAAATAGAACCGAACACAATTTTGGTTAATAGTTAACTACGAAAATATTCAAAACTAAAATAAAGCAAACACGTAGTGATGATGGCAGTCGATCTTTGCAGCATGAATTTCGTGAAGGTCATCCAAAACCGATTGTTGCGACGAAAAGGTATCAAATCCTACATCTATTCTTCTGAGCCAGAAACAAAACAGCAATCGAGCTTAATCCAATAAAAGTTGTTGGCGGAAGAATCATCTCAAAGCAAATGGTCGCCTGTATTTGCAGAAAGTCTGGTCATGGCGCAACTGCGCCACTAGAGAAACTCAGTCAATTTTTAGTGATATCCAACCATTGGTTTGGCAAACGTTTTCGGAGAATTAAGGGCGAATCATTTTTCACCAACACAATACGAACTCTCACGTATCGGCTCACACAAGAGAGCGTTTGAGCACCCAAACGATCGTATTAATGCGTCATCCGCACCTTATGATTTCTTTTTGTTTACGAGCATCAAAAATTAAATGCGAAATCAAGGTTTTTCAACGCCTGAAGAAGTTTTTGAAGTCTTTAAAAAGCTCGGTCTGAGAGAAAAAAGTACTTTGGAAACTGGTATTCTAAAAGGAATATTTTGAAAAACAATTAAGCCATTTTCACCATTTTATTGCGTTTTCATTATTGGGCGCAAAATATAAAATGTAACCCTCATAGGTGTAATGATAGTTTTTTTTTTAAACAAAAACAATTTAAAAAAATCGACTTTTACGTACTCGCTTGCATAAGGCATCCCACTGTGCGCTGTTCGCCAGCACTTTGGAGGAGCCGCAAATTAAATGTACCAAATTACAGGTTTAGGTGCATATGCCTCTTATCTGCGGGAAGCTATCATTAATTTCGAAATTTTACACTGGCGCGTATATTTGCAATTAATCATAGAGAGACAGACTTGCAGACAAACAGACATACGTGCTGACGATGGTAGCCGGTAGGCAGCCAAGTAGTAGTAGGTACATGCATGCAGTCGTTTAGCTTGACTGTGAGAGTGGCATAGAGCAGTCAGAGTCAAGCAATTAATCGATACTTTCCATCAGATATGTATTTTAAATTTCCATCACATACATTAAGTATAAGATTGATTGGCTTTTGGCTGCCCACACATTGCTCGCGCAGATTGAGTTTAGTAATGATTTTGTTGACATTTTCATAGAGCGTTAGACCGAAAATTATATGTAATAAATATAACAACTCAACTCCTCTTAGTTACCAATTTATACTAAGACTACTTATATTATATATTAACTCATTTTGTGCCTTCAACACCTTCAGCAGTTACGGTGCTTCTCTTTTTCTTTTTAAAAGTAATCCGTATTTACATTATGTAAAATTTTCTTGTGATCACATTTCCTATTTTATTGCTTTAAAACTGCGCATTTTATATAATATTTTTGCCACCCAGGTCGCAGCCGCAAGTGCTGCGCTTCAGTTGCATGACATAATTTTTAATGCAATTTTAATTTTGTTTTAATGAAAGTGTCAAATGTGTAATGAATTGCTTGAACTGTTGATTAAATGCACACCGATTTAAAATGGCATTTTAATGAATTTTGAAAGCAATCAACAGGAAGCGGCTTTTATATGCTTCGGAGCATTGGTATAAACTTAAAATAATATATAATATGTAAAAAATATTTATCTAATAAGAAAAAATAGCAAACTTAATGTAGGAGAAGAGGTAAATGAGTTTGAGGAATAAAGGCGATGGATTTTTTTTTAATTCAGTCTAATGGATTAATTAATTTTTGACGTGTTGTAGATTAAACAGGTCTATTGAGAATTAAACGTGAGTTTCGTGGCGTAAATAATTTGCTCACTAGACAGGTAAAAAATCACAGATCATTATTGGAGAAAAGTTATTATATGGAAACTCTTGCCCAGACAACACCATAATTTATAATTTAAAGACTCTCAGAGATGGTAAAAATATAGTAACTATGTTAGAGGAACAAACATCAAATGAATTTTTTCAATCCTTATTTAACTAGATATTCTGACATTTTTGATATATTTTCTGAGGAAGTAGTTCTTAACAGTGTAGAAGGTCTTTGGTTTCGGCAGATACTTTTCCTGATTTGTTCAAAATGTGGGCAGTGGTCGAATAGGTGGCAGACCATTAAAGATGGTGAGTGACAGTTTTGGCAGCATGGAGGTCTGGAACCATTGAAAACGTACGAGTGTGTGGCGATAGTGTGCCCTAGAGGAAGGCGGACAAATGATTTGATATCGCTGCAACAGCAATTTAATGGGTAGTTTGGTTTTAGATTATTTACGGTATAATGATGGGAGAGGATCCCCAATGGACCATTTGTGCATTATATAGCCTCTGATGTATTAATATGTATACGTTTTTTTTTCCAAATATAGTCGAAAGTTATTAGTGGTTCTTTCCCAGCGAGTTTAGCCCGTTCGTTCCCTAAGTTGCTCCCCCTTATGCCTGCATGGCCTGGAACGCACATAAGTTTTATGCGGTCGCTATTTTTTAATAATTTGCTCCTGATACAGGAGATGATGTGCGTCTTGTTCATTGTGTTCATTATCGAGTAAATGACTGATTTGCTATCCGTGCAAATTACTGCTTTCGGTAAAGAGTTTTCAGCGAAGGTAATACCATGAAGGATCGCTGCAGCTTCGGCTGTATAAACGGAGGCATAGCAAGGGAGGATGCCGGCCGTGATTGTTTCTCCTTTCGAGTTGACAACTGCAAACGAGGTGTTAGTATCAGTTTTTAACCCATCAGTGAAAATTAAGCTCCATTCGGGAAGTAGAGGAGTTGTGACTTCTGGAAAAAGACGTTGGTAAACACTAGCAGTGGTGTGATTTTTACCATATTTCGCTAGGTTTAATATAAAATTAGGCTCTTTCATCAATCATGGGGGAAACAGTTCATTTTGGCGAAGTGAAGCGGAAGTTATATCAAGCTCTCTGGCGTAATCGATGCACAGTGCAATTGTCGATTTGCGACGTGGGGCCTTACTTCTTTGAAGCTCACCTACCAGTGATTCATATAAAGCGCTGCTGTAGCAAAGAAATAGCTTTGGTATAAATTTCTTCATATTGAATCTCTCGTAGTTAAATATGTACATATGTATGCTCTCAACTGAAGCTTATAGCTTAAGTACTAGTTTCACAGCTTTAGCTCTCATTGCTTAACTATATAGCATTAAACAATCGACGATAAAATCAATACTACTTACTTTTAATTATGATTTTAAAATTTTGAAAAAACCCTACTTTGTAAAGCTTGGAAGTTTTCAGGTAAACCACTAATGAGATTGAAACAAGCAAAGACCACATAAAATGCAGCATATCTATCAAGTTTTTCCAACAATAAATCGCTGCATTTTATACGACAGTTATTAATTATTATTGCATCTAAAACTTGGGCAACATTTCGGATTGTGGATGTCGTCGCTTACTGTACACACACAGTAATACTAGTGCACTGTGGGTCGACGTCCAGTATTTAAATTTTGATATGTTTCATTTGCTGCTGACTAAAATGCAGAGGAGTGACTTTATGACAATCGGCGGCCAAGCTATGTCATTAGTCAAAAAGTTATGCAAAATTAAAAAAACCATAAAAATCGAAGAAAAATCGGGCGCCCACGCGCGCGATGCAGCCTGCCTAAAGGCAAGCAAGCAGGCAGACACTTCCAACAAGCAACAAAGAGGTAAATGGCACAGACAGCGCTGGTTGAGAGCATTGATGAGTTTTTGTTGTAGCTGCAGTTGCATTAACTGCATTTTTATATAAGTGAAAAAGCGCATAAATTGCTGCTCGACTGCACGAGTACAAATTTTTACAATATTTTGTAATATTTAACGACACTGCCCGCGAAGCGCACAAGTGAATGGAGGAACACGAAGCCAAACAAACACACACACACATACATACGTACTAGTGTATGAAACGTACGACTGTTGGCGGCTTGGTGTTGTGCATAATGACAGGTGTCAGCTGTCAAGCAGCAACTCCCAAATGCAATTTATCAGCGAAAAATGAAACATTTGAATTTTTATTTGATTTACTTCTTTTCCATCATAATTTTTACAGATTTTGTTCATATTCAATAAAATGCCTACTTTGCATCTGCAGACAGTGTGGCAAGTGCAGCAGTGTGTGGGACTGCACTGCTGTTGTGGATTTTTCTTACGTTTCTATATATGCACCACTCCGTCGCTCCAAAATGTATGGCTAGAAATATTTCTCAGCAAGCAAATGCACCTACTGGCATCGCTTTGACAGCTTGCGATTATTTAATTAATAGGTAGCGCTGCTGTTCCGGCACTTAAAGAGGGTGTTTCGATTTGTGCAGCAGTCAAGTGGCAGCCGTGCAGAGGCATGTCGAATGCATTTGGCGGCGTTTTAGAAATCGTAAATTAGTACAAAATGAGAAAAATATTCAAGCATTAGCAAATAAGCAATCAAGTGCTGTTTAGTTCTTTATTAACTTTGTATTACTACCTACATGTGTACATATCTGTATATGTTTGTATATGCATTTATAATCTGCCCATCGCCTCGAGCTTCAAGGAATTTACACACCGCAGTTATTTGGATTTGCTTGTTAAACAAAGCAAACCACACAAACGAGAGTAGATTTGAGGTTTGTTAAAAAACTTAAAAAACAAAACTTAACGGAAATCGCCGGAACTATAGAACTATGAGGTTATTTCTTAATAAGGAATATAAACCCGTTGGTAGCTAATAAATATAAAATTCGACAATTATAATCATTGAAACACCCATACAGTCGACTGCTGTTTACATTCGGGCTCATACTCGTAAATCCATGATTCATCACCTGTCACGATGTCATAGACGTGTTTCGAAACCCCGCGATCGTATTTTTTGAGCATTTCCTTCGACCAATCGACACGAGCCTTTTTTTGAGCGATTGACAAATTGTGTGGGATCCAACGCGAACAAATTTTTTTGACAGTCAAATGTTTATGCAATATTGAATGTATGCTGATCCCACTAATGCCTAAGATTGTCTCAATCTCACGATAGGTCACATGACGGTCTTGCAATATCAGTTCGCGCACAGCATCAATGGTTTTCGGAACAACAACTGATTTTGGACGACCTTCACGAAATTCGACTTGGAGTGAACTACGACCACGATTGATTTCACCATACCATCGATAAACACTGGTCCTTGATGGAGCTTCATCGCCAAAAAATGAATTAAGTTCATCCATGCAGTGTTGCTGAGTTAATCCATGTCGAAATTTCTAAAAAATAATCGCACGAAAATGTTCACGATTTAATTCCATTTTTGGACCGAGATGAATCTTTTAAGTTACTGTAAACAACACAAATTGCAGAGTACGTAAAAGCCAAAAAATTTCAAACTTTGCGATACAGCTGTCAGTTGCCACATTGTAACACCAGGGTTGCCAAACCCCGAAATATAAAAGGCACCCCTCGTATTATGCAAATTTGTGGGTTTTCTTAAAACTTGTACAAAGTTTGCAATTTTGGGTAGCCACCTTTTTTCCCGAATCCTATTTCACGAAATTCTTTTTCCCGACAGATATTTTTCCCGAATCTAATTCCCCGACAACTTTTTTTCTTTATTTAGACATTTTTATATCAAATCATTCTTTATTGTTGTCATGGTAACAATATAGCAAACCTTCAGTTTTGTTTATAAACTTCTAATTTGACATTTCGTATCAAAATATTTTATCAAAATTTTTGTTTCAATTCTAAAATATGGAGTCGTTAGGTAAAATTGTTTTACAACATGAAGAATACATAAATTCTGGCACTATTTCCTCATATCTAACGTTATTGGCATACAATATTGCTTTTTGATGGACTCCATGTTGATACTACGATTTATATATATTAATAAAATTCCTTTTACTATTTATCATTACT
The DNA here is from genome assembly GCA_037575425.1 of Anastrepha fraterculus. Taxonomy (NCBI): domain Eukaryota; kingdom Metazoa; phylum Arthropoda; class Insecta; order Diptera; family Tephritidae; genus Anastrepha; species Anastrepha fraterculus. The sequence goes on from JAYXIM010017636.1 coordinate 14,663, forward strand.
TTTTAACTGTCGGGACTTGCATTTTCGGGAAAAAAGTTGTCGGGAAATTAGATTCGGGAAAAATATCTGTAGGGATACAGGTTGTCGGGACACGAGTTGTCGGGAAATAGGGTTCGGGAAAAGAGACGGGAATCGCAATTTTGTTTTATATAAGTCTTGTTGTAGAATTGGCTATGTTTTTATAGAAAATTAATAAAAATTACAACAACAAAAGAAAAGTTTTGAAAACTGGTCCAAGTATTGCGTTTCTAGTTAGTTAGCTTTCAACAGGTACATATGCTGTGCTTCTTGATGGGGCCTTTAAATCAAAGGAGCTACAGGGAATGCCACATTTCCCAGCTATCCCCCTTTGGCCTACGAGTACTACATGGCTTTCCTGCACCCGCTGGCCATTGCAAGAGCTGGCAAGCTTGGTCATAATTACATAACTTCGAAAAATTCTCATTGAATAAAAAGTGAAACAATTCATTTAGTAAGCGCAGAAGGGCTTAGACATACATATTTCCATAAGCATAAATTGGACGAAATGTTTGTCATTTGCCACAACTTATTTCAATCGCTTAGCGCACATGCTTACTACCCTCAACGGGCTTATGAAATAATTTTGTTAATATCTATCTATGATCTTATCTATTTCAAAGCAACCAACGGCGGCTAGAATACGTTCGTCCCACTAGTATCAAGATATTCCCTCAGGGACAGAAGAAAACTTGGTAGTTAAATATACCTTTCCTATTTTAGTTTGTGCCTATTCCCACAAATTCTCATCAGAATCGCATTGGTAAGTGCCCAGAAACACTTGTAGCTAAAAGCTATTATTTACCACAGACCTCAGTTGTTCCTCTCTATAACCCGTTTACACCCACTTTCTGTTATATGCATTTATTGATATGAATTAATTGATTAATTTTTATTTATTACCAGATGTGAAAATCTAATTTATAACGAATATGAAAGGCCAATTCATTTATTGTTAATTATTTAGATTCAAAAGTGGTTATCAACTTTTCTCCAGGGAATGCCGTCACATCAAATATATAAAAATGAATGCAGCAACAAAAGAAGATAAATGGTTATTGTCAAATTGTACACCGGAATAGAAATTTGTATCAGAGGTAAACTCTGGCACATACAGACGTTTCCTGCCTCAACTCTTACATACATATGTGTATAAGCATGCATACGCCCTCAATCAGCACTGAGAACGAGTTGCAATCATTCACTTTCGCCAGCACCATTCGGTTGGTTGGCAGATGTGTCTCGATTTAACGATTTCCGCTGGGGAAATGTTAAAATATTAAATAGCTGTAATTTGTAAAACTGATGGACCGTCTGACAAAATAAAAAGAAATGCCTATTTCATCAATTTGTTTATTCCAATTCAAAGTTGAATAATAAATTATAAAAAAAGACAAGATTTGCTTACGAAAAAAAAAACACAGATGAGTTACATTAGTTTCGAGTGAAAAATTTAGGTTTTTGTACTGAATTAACTGTTGTAAGAAAAATCTAAACAAGTTGTAGTATTGAGCAAATAACATGTTTTATTCGCGAAAAAAATCACATTATTACACGCCGCCATTACGAAAATATTGCTATGCGTACTGTAAAAGTGTTGTGTTCTTTATATGAGAGTAGAACAAGAAAAATTTAATGAATTTACTTATAGATAGCATATTGAATATAGTAAAGTAGAAGGATTTATTTACATTTTTTTGTGAAATCAAGTTGTCGCATAACAATTTGGCGAACTTGTGTGCACAGGTAAACTAAAATCAGCTCACCATTAGTTTTTGTCATTCGACTACGTGGAAAATTTTACTTAGGGATCTTGGCTTACGTACAATTAAAATACAGCTCATGCAAGAATTGAAGCCAAATGGCCTTTGTTTGCGTCGCATTTTTGCTGATTGGGCTCATTTAGATTTATTATCCAGATTTATTGAAAAAAGTAGTCAAAACCCGTAGCTGCGGCGGCCATATGCTGGATATAATATTCTAAAAATTCGAACCTCCGTGCATGAAACATCAAATGATAAAAAAATTAGTTTTCTAATACCGGTCGCCCCTCGACAGACAATGGCATGCCTTCAAGTGTATTTCCGCTCTAGTATACTTACATACATACATATTCACAGGAAAATATTTTCACAAGTTATTCACAAGCATAATATCGTCCCCTTAGTATAACAATAGCCTATGTGCTCATAGGCTATTATTTTTTTATTGAATTTTTGGATTCTCCATCGTCGATTTTATATGTGGTCAAAATTTTATCAAATTCTAGTTCCACAAAGTGGGTCAAAACATCAGTCAAAAAATAATAAATATTTACAGACACAACGAGATTTGAGTGAGAGCTACTTTCGACAAAAAATTTTGAAATTCATTTTCTCAAAACATCAAAAAATTTATAGGCTATTTTAATACTAAGGGGACGATATATTTCCTATAAGGTTTTTAGTCTTTTTTAAGTGCGTTGCTGACAGTTATTTTCCATGCATTAGAAATAAAAAATTCAATGCGAACGGAAAAATCGAGAATACGGCAAAGTACTGCGTTATTTTAACACCGTCTTTGCTCAATGCATGCATTAAGAAAATTTAATTAATCTGTAGAAGATGATGGAAATACTAAATCTCTTTACCAGCTATGGATCAAATAAGCCACTTCTTGGATGATATATAAGTGCGAGTATATACAGCCGCTCGTTCAAACTTACTGTAAAATAGCAAATATCAGATTTGAGTTCAGTACCAATATTTGGTCAAAAAGTTTTCTGAAGACCCACATGATTGTTTAGTTTTAGTCACACTCGCTGCCCCTCCTGTTAGTACTCCAACTAAGGCTGGGTTTGTTCCTAGCTGTAAATATGTAGAAGGAGGACGGCATTTTGCGGGTTTATTTTAAAAACATCAGCTAGTAACCACGTGTATTTTTCCATGAGAGCAGAATATTAAATATTATGCAATTATACACCTGTGCCCACATATATAAGTCACTTTATTTTTTTACAATATTAGCATTGCCATTAAAATTTAAAAAATTTTAAGCATAATCTTTAGTATTTGAGTATGCAGTTTTATAGTTTTTAGTGTAATATTGAAGTCACTCAAAAATTGCGTTTATTTTTAACAATTTTTTGGCATACGATGGTCAGAATTTCCTTCCATATAAAACACATTTTAGGAAGTTGTAGTTTTGTATATAGAATTTTTACGTCATGTATTACAATAAAGGTTTGAACATAGGTTTATATAGATAGAATTTTTGTCCCGTTTTATATAACTTCATATACAATCTAGTCGCGCAAGAAACGCACTCTGATAAGAAGACTACTGGATACACACCAGTCTACTGCAATGCGTTAAAGTCTTGTGCATTTCAGCAGAATGTAACGTAATGGATTATACAAAATCCTATGTATGCATGTGCTATAAGCTGATATGGCATATGTCAGCAAACCCTGTTTGCATGCAATAGACGCTTCTGAGACGGCAATATTTCTTAAAAAAATCGAGCTTATAACCGATTTGGCTCTCTGGAAAAGAAATATATGACGATAAATAAATTAGAGTAAACTGTGTATATAACTCTTATTCTATTTTAGCATGCAATTTGCGGAAAAACAGATCAACTTGTTTTTAAAGACTCTACAAGAATTAGTGGACAACTAAAGGACTCCATTTTTAAAATGTTGGCCAAAAATCCTGATACCAGAATCAATTTATAGCAATTAAAAGTTTGCATTTTCATATTTTTAAAATGCACTCTTCATCGACGTGTATATTTTAATTTAAGGAACATGCTTGAGTGAAAAAATATGAAACACATGAAATAGACCCGTATAGCATCAGTGCTTAACAACAATCCAGCAGTATAGATCGAGTGGACCGCTTTGGTCGGGCTGGACGTTCAAATTCTGCGCATGGATTATACACACAGATCTACATACGAGGAGTGCCTTTTATTTGTCGGGATTTGGCAACCCTGGTGTTGCAATCTGGTAACTGACAGCTGTATCGCAAAGTTAGACATTTTTTGGCTTTTACGTACTCAGAACGTTTTGAAATACCAGCGCTATTTGTGTTGTTTACACAGTAACTTAAAAGATTCATCTCGGTCCAAAAATGGAATTAAATCGTGAACAGTTTCGTGCGATTATTTTTTACAACTTTCGACGTGGATTAACTCAGCAACATTGCATGGTTCCATCAAGGACCAGTGTTTATCGATGGTATGGTGAATTCTATCGTGCTCGTAGTTCACTCCAAGACGAATTTCGTGAAGATCGTCCAAAATCAGTTGTTGTTCCGAAAACCATTGATGCTGTGCGCGAACTGATATTGCAAGATCGTCATGTGACCTATCGTGAGATTGAGACAATCTTAGGCATTAGTGGGACCAGCATACATTCAATATTGCACAAACATTTGACTGTCAAAAAAATTTGTTCGTGTTGGATTCAACACAATTTGTCAATCGCTCAAAAAAGGCTCGTGTCGATTGGTCGAAGGAAATGTTCAAAAAATACGATCGCGGGGCTTCGAAACACGTCTATGGCATCGTGACAGGTGTTGGATTTACGCGTATGAGCGCGAATGTAAACAGCAGCCGACTGTATGAGTGTTTCAAGATGAGCCAAATCCAACAAAAGTTGTTCGGTTCGCGCACGAAGCACTTCCAAGCAAATGGTCGTCTGTTTTTTCGGAAAAACCGGACATGTCGCAACCGTACCACTAGAACAACGCAGCACAGTAAATTCTGAGTGGTGCACAACCATTTGTTTGCCACTTATCTTCCAAGAAATTAGGAAAACCAATCGCCAAAGACGGATCACTCTTCACCAGGACAATGCGAGCTCTCACACATCGGCCCAAACAACTGCATTTTTGAGCACCCAAAACATCGAATTAATGGGTCATCCACCGTATAGTCCTGACTTGGCACCGAATGACTTCTTTTTATTCCTGTACGTAAAAAACGAACTGAGAGGTCAACGTTTTTCGACATCTGAAGAAGCAGTTGCGGCATTCAGAATGCATGTTTTAGAGGTACCTCATTCAGAGTGGCAAAAGCGCTTCGACAATTGGTTCAAACGCATGCAAAAGTGTATAGATCTTCATGGAGAATATTTTGAAAAACAATAAAGTGATTTTCGATGATTAAAATTTGTTTTTGTTCTCTAATCCCGACATATAAAAGCCACCCCTTGTATTATTTTTTTCTATCCTATTTATTTTTCTTTTCGATTACCTAGAAGTCGAAAGTTGGAATTAATAGCGTACTCGTCATTGAAGATTCCAACTTTTGATAAGGCCTTCGAGCAACTCGTTGACGACTTCAAAAATGTTTTTTTGTCGCACATTATTAGAAGTTACAAAATAAAAATCTATTGAGGCAAATGATTTGAGAATTTTAGACAGTGGCAAGCCCTCAAGAAGCACGCTGAGTTTCCGGGGCATATTTTTAATTTCTTATTTTTGGAAGGTTATTACAAGCAACCACTGGGGAACGGTATGAAGTACAAAGAGTTACACTAAACTAACCACTCCATAAGCAAATAACTTTACTTTAGCGGCATGGCAAGACGTACACACTGGTTACACTGGTGTAGTATAAAAGGGTAATATAATTAAATTCTCCTAGGAAATAACTGTAGATAAAACGAGAGCAAGTGATATTTAAAACAACACTTTGTTTTTTCAATCGATTGCCAAATTTCAAAAAACTTAATAACTGTTAATTTTGGTCCGGGTTATTGTTTAAAAAAAAATCGAAAACGAAGAAAAACTTGTATAGCAAATATAAAAACGTACAAAAATAATTACACAAAGTACAAAAAAAATCCGCATTTATGGCACACATTTTCAAGGCTAACCAACAATCGACTTACAACAACACAAACTGACTTAAGTGTCAGTTTGTTTTGTTTCTTTTGTGAGTCTATGTGTTTTTTTTTTGCAAGTTAATACATAAATGTAAATTCAATTGATTGTTTGTTCAACTTTCCAGGATTTAAAGCTGAAAAATAGCATATGCAATCATCTGCTGAAAAAAATGCATTAAGTTTTTACGCATCGAGGAATTTTCACGCATCGAATACAGCTCGCCAACTAACCCAACACTCATAAAAATAATAATAATAACAATAAAAGAATGGTGATAATCTCAGTGAGTGGCAATCGCACCACAGTTTACATAATAAAATTTTGGCAAAACCGACAAAAGACGCAAACATAAATATGCAAACACAAATACTTGTATATCTTTCTACTCTCATATATATATACAAAAACCCCAGACACATACACCATCTTAATGCCGAAATAAAGCGCCACTTCTGGGTCTTAAGCTTAACTTCTTTACTGTTTTCTCTGCTACTCACTCGCAAGAGCAAAGTTTGCACAAGATAGACCGTTGGTTTTTTGTTTTTGTTATGAGTTTTATGGCACGATTTTAGGTAGCAAAACTTAAGATTTATTTTTAATGTATGCCATAAATTAATAATAAACTACGAAGATTGCCAGAGTAAAGTGTTTGGCACATTTGCACTGATTTGCCTTGGGAGACGGGTTGAGGATTACTCGTGGGAGGATTACGAGGCTAAGTGATGGTGGTGACAAGATATGAAAATAAGGAGAGACATATTCTTTTGTACCTATATCTGTATGAGTACTGGGTGGTTCGTATACTAGTTTCTTTTTTAAAAACAAAAAAAAATATTTTAATTTCTGACTTTGCCTCAGTCCACAATCATTATTAGATTGTTTGCATGGCATCAGTTCTACACGCCAGCCAACAAAAAAAGGCTTACGGCTGCAAGTTGCAACTCCTAGGTGGCCAATTGACATCGCCAAGATGGCTGATAACACGATTACCGAGCTTGGCGTGCAACAGATCGTTTGTGGTATGGCGCGCCTGGCTACCTAAACTGAAGATCGTCCAAGTCCATGTCAACAAATTGCGGTCCGAAAAATCGTTTCTCTTGCTCACTTCATTGTTGACTGAAATGGTATTTCCAGGGTTTTCTTCAAAGAAAAATAGACCAATAACGCCACTGCTCTAAAATCCGCACCAAACTGTCACTCTCTATGAATGTATTGCTTCTCGACAATCACGTGCGGGTTTTCCGATCGCCAGATGTCACGGTTTTGCTTGTTAACACAACCGTCCAGATCAAAATAAGCCTCTACAGAAAAGTTGATTCTGAATTCTTTTCAATAAACGCACGGCTTGGACTACACAACATTGACTTTGGAAATAAGGTCACAATATTTCCCAGGGTTGCTCCTGCGGTGCGGAGGCAGTTCATTTCTTTCCCCGAAGATATGATACTGGCTTTCTCTCAATATTGCCAGCGGAAAAGAGAAGTCACTGTCAAAATAACTTATTATTAAACGCATGATTTGGACCACCCTGTAGATGTAAGTTCGTTACTTGGCATTACATAGCCATTGTGAGCGAGTTAAGAAAGAGAAAGTGCAGTTGTTTGCTTATATTTCATTTCATTCGGGTAACCCATGCCTGCTGCTCTCAAATTGCTAGTGAAATAACAAATTCAATAAATTTTTTAGACACGCAATTTTTTTGTTCACTGGTAGCAGGGTTCTATTTCTCGGGTTTACAAATACTCCACCTCGAAAATGCTTGTTGTATTCATAAATAACAGCCTGACCTTTTTCATCGTCTTTAAAAGTTACGGGACGAATATTCCTGGCTTTTATTTAAAAAAAATTTCAAAGCGAGACAAATATTATATTTGAAAAAGAAAAAAATCTTGTGGCGCATAACTGACAAAGTAAACATTTTTTCATTAGTACAGAAAGCATGTTTTTAAATCATCGTCAGGCACATTTGGAGTCGAGTCGAGTTTGGACAGCATTGTCAAGAGAAGCATATCGAATGAGAATTGATTGAGCACAGTGGCGTAAGTGAAAAAAATACAACAAAGTTAGGTTTGAATTTTCCATAACCCATTCCTCTTTCTGGTTTCCCCTTTCCTGTCGCAACGGTATCACGGTAGATTAACTTAGTTGACGTTTAAATGAGCTCTCTTATTATTGGGAAGACCACAACCTTGTAACCCAGTCTAATTGCTAATTTAAAAATCCGAGCAAATTTATTTTCTTAGCTCCTTGCTCTATTTATCCTCTCCTCCTTTACTCCATCCCGCAACCCCTTTCCGAACGAAGAGTAATTTTCAGAAGATTTTTCAAAAAATACCTACGCCATTGCCTTCTAATATTTTACGTCACAGTAGTGGTATCAAATTAATAAAAAAGTCTATATGCCTTAAAGCAGTATGAGAAACTGGTCCAGTGAGGCCGAAAGCTACATATTTGAACCCAGAACAGCAAAATACACAGAGTATGCTCTATAACTCCACATTGGATGTGGGTGGGTTGTATGTGAATTTTAGCGGACATTTGTCTAGCTCAAAACCTCGCCTTTCACCTTTCTCCACTTTGTTTTTATTTGTTGGAAATTGAAGTACTTGAAGCCAAGAGAGACACACAATAAGTTGATTTTAAAATACATTCATAAATAAATTAAATTTTAATTTTTTCTTTTTGTCTTCATTAAAATGTGTGAAGGCAATTAAATAAATTAGCTCAACAAATAAGTTCTTGGAAAAATTTGCATAAACTGCAAGTGTAGGCGAAATATATCAAGTGGGCTACATATCCAATTCCACCCATTCATATATCTTTCAGTGTGTTTTCGGCGCTCAAACGCCAAAGTGTGAACATCAATGCCAACTGGAATTGCAAAATATGGCTGCTGATAATTATTTAATTAAAGACACTTCGTAAAACTGACAGCTGTGACTAAAGCGCTCGACTGTTAATTGACTGAGTGTTGTATAGATACTAAAAATTATTAAAAATGCAATGGCACTTTTGATTGTATTAGCGTAGATATACGTACTACTCGTAAAAATTTGGGTAGCACTGAACGGGTACTGGAATTATGATTGGAACTACATAAGAAATTAGTCTAAATGCTACATAATGACTCCTTGGTCTATAATGGTAGGAGCAGAAGGTTGGTTTATTCAATATTTGTACTTATAATGTTTTTTTTTCGGAGATGAATAGTATTAGCTGTACTTGCGGTAGTGTTGTAAATATGTATTTTCTATTAAATGTTGATTACGGCGGTACATACCTGTAAAGAAAGAAAAAAAGAATAGTAATTATTTTTAGAATTCATTAATATTGATGTGATATTTATTAAAAAAAGTCTAAATTCATTTCGCAACTGAATCGAATAAATATATTCACATAAACATCAGGATTGATTTTGGATAAAAACACCTTTAGTTTACTTGAAATATTATGAATAAAGCGGGTGCAAATGTTATTACTATCTTCAGAGACCTAAAGCAAAACGTAGCGAACGATTTTTTTAAAGCACAATTTAATTACCTCCTATCGCTCTAACTCCTCCCATTGATCCTATTTTTAAAGAAACGACATGAATGATAATTCAATAGGTCAGTTAGAGACTGAAAAAGTTTTACAGAAATGTCAAGCGGAAAGAAGAAAAACTTCTACGAATTAAGGTGAGAACAGAAAAAATTCAAAACATAACAATTTGGAGTTCAAAATAGACGATAAAAAAGTGGTGGAAGGCACAAGCATTCAGTAACTAAAAATCATCTAACCACATAAAACTTTACCAAGTCTGAGAACAGTGCACCAACGTAGCTAGCGGAAAATTCTCGATTGTATACAAATTTGGCGTTTATGTGTGCAGCTCCATGTCTATAGTCTTAATGGTCTTAAGTCCAGAACCAAAAGATAAATTAATCCCAAAAAATAGTTCATCACTTTTGACATTGTTTTTTACGTGACCACCATTATATATATAATTGGCGCGTACACCCTTTTTTGGGTGTTTGACCGAGCTCCTCCTCCTATTTGTGGTGTGCGTCTTGATGTTGTTCCACAAATGGAGGGACCTACAATTTCAAGCCGACTCCGAACGGAAGATATTTTTATGAGGAGCTTTTTCATGGCAGAAATACACTCGGAGGTTTGCCATTCCCTGCCGAGGGGCGACCGCTATTAGAAAAATGTTTTTCTTAATTTTGGTGTTTCACCGAGTTTCGAACCTACGTTCTCTCTGTGAATTCCGAATGGTAGTCACACACTAACCCATTCGGTTACGGCGGCCGCCATTTACTTATGTAAATTATCATGAATTTAAGTTAAAAATTCGAGGAAAACGACTTTAAGTTTTCGATTTATTTTGACTACCTAATTAAAAGTATAAACACATTTTAATCAAATACACCGATAGAAGAGACTACCATGAATTTTGTACACAGCACAGAAGAACCGTTGTTCGTTTTGGCATAATTATCTAAATTTTTGTTTTTAATTATGTTGCTCTTGCAGCAAATGAAATTAGTCATCGTATACAGGCAACATTTTATGAATATGTTAACAAGAAGAAGAATACACCAAGTTTTAGCCAGATCGGTCAATTTTTTTACGTTTGGCATTCGTTTGAATCGAGGAGGTCGGGTGAATTTTTTTCCCCATTACGTCAACGCACCAGCTCACGCCTCTGCAGTTGTGGTCCCAAAATTAATGTAAGTAGGGTTCCAATTCGTTTCACATCCCCCTATTCTCCAGGCGTGGCTTTCTCGAACTACTATTTGTAGTCAAACGAGTTCGATGATTGCAGAAACGAACGGCTACTTTTCAGACTTAAGCGAATCCTATTAATCGGAAGGTATTAGAACAAAAGCAGCAAAATAGAACAGTGTTGGACGAAGTGTATAAGTCTAAAACAAGACTAGGTAGAAAAATAAAAGAGGTTTACTACCTAGAATTAAGTATTTGTTTATTCTGCACGGACTTTTTAAACGACTTTCGTAAAGCATCATACAGTATTTGACTATCCCATTCGTTTTTTTTACCGTAAGTCAATTATATTTTTATGACAAATATTTTTTAAATACACATCTTAAATATTCTCAAAATCTATGTTATAGGTATGTATAAATGGCAATCTTTTCATTGCTGATTTGTAACTTCAAATATTTTTGTATGACAACAGTGGCAGAGAAGATGGCCTCCCACTGAGTAAAGAAGATCCGTAGTTTTTAACTGACAACATAGAATATGGAGAAAACCCAATTGAGATTGAAATCTTGGAGCAAACACCTAGACTGGGTGGCGGCTTAAATTTGTATCTGGATGGGTAGGCTCAGGAGTCCCAAAAGAAAGAAAAGTTCTTAGATACGCCCCATTTTGACTGATAGTGGTTTTTAGCTTTGACGTGCAAGTGCATTTTGAAGCTAATAGAAAAAATGTTGATGCTAATGACATATTTATGGAAATTAGTAGCTATTTGATTTCCTGAATAATATAGACACGTCGAAAAGGAAAGAAAGGTGCTTTTAAGTATGACTATGGCAACGAATACCACGTATTCGCATATGTGAGAAGTTACTGATCATCTGACGAATATAAAAGTGGGCATTTTTTCCTAATATCACTTATATGTATATGCAAGAACAAGGTTTGACTAAACTCTTCTGACAATGGTGATAAGTCTGAGGCAAACACAAAACTAAGATCTAAACCTAAAAAACCATTTGAATTCTGAAGAGTTTTTCAAAAGGACAGAACCACCGTGGCTAACTATGTTGTATTTCATATATAATGACATATACGGGCCTTTTAAAACAAAAACAAAAACAAAAAAATTTGTTTAATAAATAACAGACAGCTTTTTTCATTCCTTTTGAGCCCGCTTGCATTCTCAAACTCTTAACATTTCAAACTATAACAAAGTTGAAAGTCGATAAAGCGTATATCTTTCGCATTCGATTTGTGTACTGGGAAAAGATTCAAAACTGAAATAGCTTAAGAATTTGTTACACTTGCGAAGCATACTTTGACCACTTTATCAATTAACCTGGATTACAATAAGAATATACGATTAAGAACATAAAAGTCTGCGGTACTTTTGGTAGAAGCAGAAGTCAAACATTTCAGCAGATGTAATATCTCTTCGGCGAAAACCGAGCTTTCACGGTATATTCTTTATCAAATAGAACTGCATTTGAATTTGTTCTATTTCTCGCACTTATCATATACGAGTAAGAAAAATGTGGCAAATCGCCAAGAACTTTCCACCTTCCTAACCTCGGCTTTATTTGTAGTTACATAAGCATTTTTTTCCCGCAAACAAACAACTGAAATAAATGTAAATATCACCTGTGAATTACAATATAATTTCTAAACAGGCGCGAAGCCAAAAACTATTTAAAAGAGGCAAAGCTAATGTCGAATGCCTATGTAATAATTTGCTTCAGACTGTTTGTCTTTTCACAGCGAACAACATTTGAGACATGGGACTGAGGACGGCTATTAATCAGCCAAGGCGCGATAAGGCATTGATAGGCAGTTTTAGCCAATTCTGTGCCAAATTTGAAAAATACACCACAACGTGTAAAGAATCGCTAATTCATTTTAATAAATATTAATAAAAAATTTCATTACACCGGCAAACGAACGGTAGTGCAAAAACGATAGTAAAGACAAATTTTTAATTAGCAAAAATGGGCCTCAGAGAATTCAAATTAACAATGAGTACGTGCGCAAAAATAACAAATACGCAGCCAAATTAAAATTAAAAAAATAGATAAAATAAATAAATTTTAATTAAATGAAAAAAAAAATACGAGCAAAAATGATTAAATAAAGTTAAAATTAAAGAAATTGTTTAAAAATGAGATAAGAAAAAATTTCTAAAATATTTATTAAACAAATTTAAGCACAAAGGGTGCAAAATTAATCACCCTATTGAAAGATTTATAATTTTCGTAAATGGCTAGAACTAGAAATAGACAGCTGACAGCTACAAACAGACAAACAATGGAGCATGTAAAGGTCAAAATAAAGATTTCCATAACACAAAATAATTTTTTTTCTTATTATTTAAATTTATTCAAAAACGCAATCGAACAAGCAGAAAAAATAAATAAATATAAAATAAAATAAGATTTCATTAAATAAAGTTAAGTAATGAAATCAATTTAAGATTAAAAAAATTTAATAAATAGAATACAAAAGTTTGAGTGAAATATCAGGCGTTCGATAACTGCAGCGTTTTATTTTCCAAGCGCAAATAAGTATTAACCATAGGAAAGACAGCAGCAACAGGCATCACCTTCGTTGACTGCCACCCGGGCAAGCTGCACTAAAAGCAACAGAGTTCAAAGTATGTAGTGAAAAAAGGTGCTAAGAAGAGTTATTAATGACTAACACCACTGTGCCATCTCTACCTGAGATTGACAAACCACGCGAATCTCGACGTGACTCGCATTTTCACTCGTGAACGTGAGCCGTTTTCAGAGAAAATCACGTAACATCCGTGTCCATTCGTGACTGAAATTTTTGCAGGCATGGTTGTGCATTAGTGAGATTCTTCTAATTTAGCCAAATACACGAGTCGGTTTTATGTTATAGAAAACTAGAAAACCGGAGAATACATCATATTCCGAATTTTAAAATTGTTGATGAACACACGCCTTCTTTGAACATCAAAAAGAATAAAAATAACTTTTTATTCACATATCTAACACATCAACTGACCCCCAAAGTAGTAAACATAGTAATCTATGGGTAAAGTGTCATTAAAATGTTCCATTCAATCTACCGAAGTCCAGGTTAGAAAAGAAGGACGAATACAGCCAGGAGATAGAAGTTCGATACAAGAGTATTTTTCCCATATCACCTCTTGGTGATTCTGTGTAATCAGTTCATCAACCATTGAGATATTCCCAAATAAGGCTACCATAGCCAAATAGGTTGTTTCGTAAATACGATTCGGGAGTGTCCAGGTTCGAATCTACGGGCATGAAATATCCAATCATGGAAAATGGTTTAAGTGTAAAATCAATTAAATTTAATTTTTAAATGAATAAAATAATTAAATTAATCAAATTTATGTAATAGCGTTCGCCCCTCAGCAGTCAATGGCAAACTCACGAGTGTATTTCTGCCATGAAATCAATGACAATGAATCATTGTCAGGTCCCAGGCGACATTATTTTCATACGATCTTAATTAGTGAGAAACTTAATTGAAACATAAAACAACATTTTCTCTTTAGCTAATATTTTTTTCCCAATATTTGTATATAATTGGCGCTCACACACTTTATTGGGTGCATAAATGGAATATCATCGATGACTGTTTTGAACATCTTGGACGATCTGCTGACACGTCCTACAACAGCGCAAGAGGAGTGCCGATAATACTTTTACCATCAGAAGCGACAGCGCCCCAAATAATCATCTGCTTAACGAGAGTAGAAAAAAAGGAAGAGAAACTGGACTGGAGTGTGCAACTTCGATGGTGGCTCCGAAATAATTAAGTATGGCTAGAATCAGGGTGAGCTTTAGAATAATATCTATTTGTAAAAATCAATTGGCGGAAGCCGTAGCCGAATGGGTTGGAGCGTGACTACTATTCGGAATTCACAGAGAGAACGTAGGTTCGAGTCTCGGTGAAACACCACAATTAAGAAAAACAACAAAAACATTTTTCAAATAGCGGTCGCCCCTCGGCAGGCAATCGCAAATCTCCGATTGTATTTCTGCCATGAAAAAGCTCCTCATAAAAATATTTGCCGTTCGGAGTCGGCTTGAAACTGTAGGCCCCCCATTTGTGGAACAACATCAAGACGCACACCACAAAATAGGAGGAGGAACTCGGCCAAACACCCAAAAAGGGTGTAAGCGCCAATTATATATAGAATAGATTGCTTAAATAAATTTTAAAAATTACTGAGAAGTGTATTAGACTTACAGAAGAATATAACGAAAGCAAGGAATAGTTTGAAATTAAATTTCACCCACTTTCCTCTTTATTGTGCGCACTTTTTAATTACCTAAGTAGGTCGTGTTATCGTAGAAGGCGTTGACAGCAGTACGTGTTTCCTCGAAGATAAAGTAGCCTTTTCAAACAAACTGTAAAAATTAAACATTTAAAACCTAATGGACTATTTCAAACAAACTTAACTTCAATTTAAGTTCAACTATAGTTGGCATCACATTTAAATACCCGAAATTTTCATGCTATTGTTTTTGTGTCAAAGCTCGTAAGCTCCCTATTAGAACGGAGTTAACCCAACTCTGCTGCCTAATACTACAAAATGTCATGCTTATTGTGATTGCCAGACTTTAAAAGAGGCCTTCAATATGTCCGCTCGGACTTTTACAGCTCTCCAATTTGGCGGGAATACTGACGAAGGTCGATTGAAAAGTTTGCGCAAAGTCAGAAAGATGGCACTACTGGCGCGTATCAATGTTATGTTTAGTTAGTAGCATCTCTTGGAAGAACACATACCAAGTTTTAACCAAATCGGTCTATTTTTTTATGCTTGGCATTCATTTGTGTTTTGCATTTGCATTTTCTATCACTACAACGCTCACGCCTCAGCAGTGGTTGTCGCAAAATCAATACAGATAGGGTTTCAACCCTATTCTCCAGACTTGACTTACTCGTATCTCTCGGACTACTATTTGTTTCCCAAATCAAAGAAATGGCTAGCGGGAAAACGATTTTATTCAAACGAGGAGGTGAATGTAGGAACGAAAGGCTATTTTTCAGACTTGGACAAATTCTATTATTCGGAAGGTATCAACAAACTAGAACAGCGTTGGGCGAAGTTTCTAAGTGTAAAAGGGGACTATGTCGAAAAAAAAACAAAAAAACCGCAACAATTAAGTATTTTTTATTTTTCTACGGACTTTTCAAAATCAGTGTGGTTTTCGCCAAACTTTATAGGCGCTGACTTCAGAATGGGGATCATCTTCAGTGATAATCCAATTTCTGTTTAAATGAATGCACCTGGGCGAGGAAGTGATTTAGAGGGAATTATGGTTTGGCAGTATCGTCGACTCTTATTTTATTGAAGCCACACAACATATATAATATATGTGAAAAAATCACTGTGGTTTTATCATTTAAACTATTTTTTTAATTTCATAACGCGAACGCTCTGAATGAAAATGACATGTAAGCCGTTCTAAAAGGTACTTTCAGCCGCAGACACAGCTTTAGCAAACAAAAGGAGAGTTATTAATTCAGTTTAATGAGACAGAAATTTTATATTGAAATAATTTTGTTTTTGTTTATGCATAACCGTATATTTTCTGTAATAAACGAAAGGGCAAACCAAATGCATGAAATCGGTAGATGAGTCTTTTCATATAAAAATGCAAACAGCTCGGCTCGCCAATGTTGTCATTAAACCTCCAACGCAAACGAAAATGTAGTTAATTCTGTGACTTGATGCTTCTAAAACTTAACAGAGCTCTTAACAGCAGTTATGGTATTGGTGGAAGAAATATTTTCAAATAATTACCTACTCAGAGAATAATTTAAAGTAATGAAATTTGTAATATAATTTGCACTAAATCTATTCAATGCCGGAAAGATTAACATTTTGCAAATTGTTGGCAATTTTGAAAAAATGGAAATAAGCTCTTAAGCAGAACACTTGTAAATGTACTTGAAAATGTGAACACGAAACTCAAGCGCGCCACAATTGCTTGCGCGTATATAACTAGGCAGGTAGGAGTTTCTCAATTTGGTGAAGGAATGTTAATAACCGAAACCATAAACAATGGAAATTTAGACAAAACAACAAAACATACACAAAAAACTTTGCACAGAACTGTCAAATATTTGACAAGTTTCAGGAGAACAAAAGAAGCCGCCAACCGACAACGTGGTGTTGGCAACAACAAGCTAAGCTACCAACAGATTGACTGCTAGGAAACTACTTAAATTAATCGTTGAAATCATGAAACAATTAAAAAAAAAAATCGGACTGAACGCACATCGTTAAATTCTTGCGCAGCTCGTGAATAAGTTTAGAACTGGCATTTTTGTAAGCATTTTTTTCAAAGCACACGCAAAAGGTAAGTTTGTAGTTTCAAAATAGGTAAACAAAATTTAAATCACGAAAACATGAAAACCTATTAAATATCAAGACTAAATATGAGACATACGTACAAGTTCTTATTCGGATAATTTTGTTTGCATATATGTACACACTAGGGCGGGTCGATTTAAAAATCGCTCATTGCTCTGTGAAAATCGTATTCTAGGGATCAAAAAAAGAAACTTTGCCGAAGGAACCATACCTCTACGAAATCTGATGTCCCCCAATTTCGTCGAACTTTTTAGTTTCTTTTCTAGCTCACTTAAATTAATTTTTTCATTTACATATGTTCTGACTAAATAAATTTCTTAAGAGAAAAAATAGATATTATTATCCCTAGAATACGATTTCCACAGAGCAATGAGCGATTTTTAAATCGACCCGCCCTAATGTATACATATAAAAAGCGAGATAATCGCATCTTTTAAAGTAAGCCGGAGAAATAATTTTTATTTAAATTGATTTCTTAAACTAAAAATACAAATTGGCATGGAAAAAGGATTTTTTTTCAAAACTCACTCAGACATTAACCACAGCTTCGATGTCAAACACAGAACTTATTAAGAACTTAAAACTTTGATAACCGTGGAGGCAAATACAATTTTCTATTTTCCACACACACATACTATATATTCACATATTTGTCGAGCAGACACTAGCAACCAGTTCACAACTTCAACTGCATTCATTAGTTGGATTTGAGGACAGTCACATCCTTGAACACAGTAACAAATCGTGATCAAAATATGTATTTCAACAAATTATGGTTACACCATTTGCCTAATTTGTGTTCAAAAACGAAAGATTTATCAAAAAAATAGTTGTTTTGATTGTTAAGAAGTACAATATTTTAGCTCTTTCAAATACCGACAAGAATATACCGAATGCCTAAACAGGTAAAATGTGATAAATAAAAAATGCTAATAAGCTTAACGAGAAAAAATTAAAACAACCAAATCAAACGTAAATAACTACATAAATTACGAGCGTCTATGTCTCGTTAGTTCAATAGTTTGACCTTCATTGGTTGAGCGACTTTTGGGGTGGGTTGAAAGCTTAAAAAAATAATTCTTTAATATTTATTGAATTGATATTTATTTACTAAAGAATTTCGTAAAGCATAATATATTGCATATGCAAATTTACTTTAAAAAGGCCTCAGCAGTCAGCAGAGAAATATGCGTTTTTGGTTTATCAAATTTTGAATGCGTAAAACTGGTCACGACTTTCCGGTTCACTTGTTACCACACGCCGGACATATTATACACACATAGGGACTTATGCAAATTTTGGGGCCACGTAGGAATGTTGCAACACCAAAATAGTGGAGTAAACAACGGTAAAGTGTTGCCTAAAATTGGCACTTAATAAATTGGCCGGTTTGTAAAGACAGGTACATACATACATACGAGTAAATAAAATTCTATGAAGCACGTATATAGGTATGTATCGAGGCGCTTTGAAGAAGAATGCTAAAGTGGAAACTAAAAAAATTATGCTTGGATAGTTGGTTCTGCGCGTTTACTGTAAAGGCAAGCAAAACGATGATGAAATTAAGTTAAGTTGTTTATTCTTTACTTGTATTTCCATCTTTTGCTGTTGTACTGGATTGTCACCAAAATAGAGAATACAAGTTTTTCATTTTATTTGTGGTCGATTTTGCTTCATGATTTATTACAGTGGCGAAAATAAGCGTTCGGACAAGTGAAAGATAGATTTTTTTATTCATTTGAGGATGTGGAAAGTGTTTTTTATTTTCATAGACATTTCAGAAGAATTACTGAAACGGGCAAATATGAACAACGGCGATATAAACTTATTTATTTTTTGTTGGGTAGCAGAAACAAGAATTTTGCATTTGTTGGTAGGCCTGAAAAATATTTTCTGTTTGGATATTAAGTATATACATAAAGAATTGGCTTATGACGAGCTTTTTCATGGTTGAGGGCGAGGGCTGACCGCTATTAGAAACAAATTTTCCTATCATTTGGTGTTTCGTGCACGAGGCTTCGAAGCGGGGCATTTAGTAATGGTAGTCACGTGTCAACTCAGTCAGCTACTGCGGTCACCGTATTAATATTGGATATAATTTTATTTTTATACAGAGTCTGTTTGAGAAAAATTATTTTTCATTGCAACGTCGGAAAAGAAAAGAAATCGTTATACTATATCTTAATTTTGTATGCGCTACCCCTCTTTACAGTTTTGATAATACATTTTCTACAAGAATCCAAGATGGTTTTGGTTTGGGGAAGTTGTAGCCCCAGATATGTGTACCCGCAACTGTACATATTTCAAAAAAATTTTGCTGGATAGCTGTGATACCTAATATTACACACTCACATTATGCGTAGCAAAGCAATGGTTTTTGGAGAGCTTTAATTTTTAAAAACTTTTGAATACGGTCCTCACCTACTATAGAATTATTTTACTATTAGCCTTTGCTAATACCGATTTAAATTAACGATTTAGACAGATTTAACAGTGAAATATGTAGTTCTCAGGGTTGCCACCTAATCCTTATTATAAATTTGTTAGTTGCTTGTAAGTTTTTGAAACAATTATTTAACAATTTTATCTTAACTTATAAGATAAAACCCTAAAAAATATAGTATGTACGTTAATAACTATACATAGGATGCTTCGATCGGAGCATATTTTTTTTTATTTGAAGTTAATCTCCCCTGGCATGTTTATTTCGTCATAAAATACATAAACTTACAAAAGGGGCACGTCTATAAGCTAAAGCGTGTTGAAAAATCGTAAAATTTATTTTGAACTAGCAAGAAGTCTCAAGAAGAATGACTCAACCGATTTACGTACCGTTTTTTGCTGTGAAACTATAAAATATTTGCTGTCACTCTATACTGATTAAATTTATCAATTATTTTATATTAATATTAAAATTTTGAAAACAAAAAGATCATTTTTCAAAAATTGTTTTCATTACTTTTACACCCTTTCGTATAAACACAAATAAATAAGGTAATGAAACTGAGGTTTACACTTCGACCTCATGGTCTCTTGTGCCCTCTACTCACCACAATACCCTATCCAAACCCAGTTCCCTTAATGAACCTAAGATAGAGCTAAGTTGGACTGAGCGTATGTGCTTTTCTTCCGACTGTGTCTGGCCGAGATATCGCAAATTCTATCTTCGCACTACAGCCACACATTCGAGAAGAAGGTGTGCTGGTGTCTCCGGCAGGGCAGGGCATGCCGGTTGTTTGCCAGTAACGATATAAAGTAACTAAATGAAAATTGTTGAAAAAGCTTTAAAGAGTGCATTATTTTGTTTGGATTAAAAACTATTAAAAAGTTATGAGTGAATCATGAAATTTTTAGTGTGGCAAATATGTATGTACCTAGAGTTAAATATTTTATTCCAAATAAAATTATATATTACAAATTGGAGGCACCCATAGACAACTTGAACGAAGACCATTTAACGCACATACTGAAATAATTAAAAAACAAAATTTAAATAAAATACCCCGAGGAAACCTCAGTCGCATGGGCACTACTTTTTATATATTTAAATGATCGTAGTTACATAAGCAAATAGTGAATACCTGAATCGACTAAGTGCGTATTTTTATATTCGCCACTCTGATTTTCTCAACACGGTTGTCCCATTGAAAGTACAGTTTGTGTGGTTCATTGACTTTTTCAGTGCGGGCTTTTCACAAATTTGGTCGCATACATTTTTTAGATACCACTTTGGCCGTTCACTAGTGGCCAGAGTTAACTGTTTTGCATTGTATGTATAGCATTTTTTGTAGATAGTACCAGATAGTGTTATGTTCAGTGAGCTTTTATCATGTTTTTTTTTTTTTGTTTTTTGCTAGCTAAACAAATGCTTTCAGTTCAGTCGTATGTATGTTAGTAAAATAAAGTACGAAACAGTTCACGTAAAGTGAGGAAAAAGCAACAAGTTATACAAAAACAAAATAAAGAAAAATAATGACATGTATCAGCCACAAATCAAATCGAGTTTAGCCAACTGTCAACTGTATCAAAATTGTCAGTCACAAATGCAACAGTTGTCTCAGTTAATGGGGGTCAGTCACCAGCAGCAAAGCAGTCAAAACAAACGGCACATTCAAAAGCGAGTTTGCATACATACCATATGCTTAAATATTTAAAAAGATACAAACATATATAAGTACATACATATAAGTACATACATATACACCAACAGTGGGTCTTAAAACCATAAATTGCCGAAATTACCATATCAATTAAAATTGAAAATAAAATTTTTTCAATCATTCATTACGCAAAAAACGTGAAAACTAATTGATTTCAGTTACTATTAAAATTAATTGAAATTGTATGTAAACAATTCACCATCAGATTGGAGTATAAATATTGAATTTGGAATATGTACGCTAAACATGGAGGTGACCAAATTATGGTAAAGGATTCAGCAGATTTAATTTAAATTTAAAGAATTCCACTGTCATCACATTAAAAGGTTCAGAACGGGTCTTTATGGGTTTCGGCGTAACCTAAAGCCTGCGAAATATGTTATAAGTCTTAAAGAGCACAATTGGAAAAAATTTAAAAAGAAACCTAATGTCCAAATAGGAAACCTAAAAAAACAACAAAATTACTACTGGTTAAATGAAAAATGTTTTGAACTTTATTGTTAAAAAATGGAGGAAAAGAGATTTCTGATAAAGTATTAAACAAATTTTAGCATGGTTTAGTAGGATTTTCAAAAGTTCATGTCTGAGTTATTTACCGAAACAAATTCCGAGGGGATGCTTCGAAAGTTCTACAAAATAACTTCAAGCTTGTAGAGGAGTGGATGGGAAACTGGCGGACTAGAGTGAATGTTAGCTGTTGTTTTGAATAACGTAACCATTATCCAAGATAACAACGTTGTACACCTTGGATAGACGCCTAACTGGGAAAGATAAATTTTTCCCAAAAAGATACAAATAAATTTGAAAACTTCAAACCTGCACCGGTTAATAGACCGGATATCTACATTAAAATTAGATTACAAAGAGCTAATATACAATGCCAAAACAAAGTCAAGATCGATGGAGGAGCTTTTTGTTCTACTAACAACGATGTCATATAATATCAGTAGCGAAATGTAGGTAAAAACTCGAGCATAAAGAGAGATCTTCAATTTCTTGTGGTCGATGACTAAATCATAAAACCTCGAACTACTATTTCTTCCCCAATTTGAAAAAATGGCTGGCTGAGAAAAGATTTCATTCAAACGAGCAGGTGATTGCAGACACGAAGATCAACAGAGATAAGGAATCAACAAACTAGAACAGCGTTGGATGAAGTGTATAAGCCTAAAAGTTGATTGTGTCGAAAATGAAAAAGGTTTACCCCAAACAATTAAGTCGTTTTTATTTTCGCACGGACTTTTCCAAAGGCCCTCGTATATTAGATTGAAGTTTAAACACTTACTGTTAGGCCTAAACCTACTTCTATGCGATCAAGTAAATAAAACCATGTCTTTATCAAAAACTAATAATAATAAAAAAACTGTAGGTAAATTTTTAAATATCACAGTTTTTTGGCAAATTTCGTTTAATAACCATAGGGTGGGGAGCTAAGGGAAATCGCATTGCCGTGATTGCATTACAAAAGTGTGGTGAAAGTGCAAGTGAGATTTACGAATTACTGAAAGAACTTAATATTTCCAGAATTATTGTTTACGATTAATATTTCGAGAATTATTGTTCACGATTAATCGCGTGGGTCGAACAAGTGCAGCCAAAAAAGCCGTTCGATCAAGAAATCTCAGAAATCCCCTCAGAAAGCAGAAAATAATGTCCAGGGAATTGAATGTATCGACTTGATTCGACACTTAACTGGTCGTCTTTTGGCAATGCGCATCAAGATAATTAGACTCGACAGACGCAAGTACCTTATTCGGTGACACGCGGTCAACGGCCATGAAAATATTCTTTCACAGATGAGAAAATGTTCACTGTTGGAGAAGTTTCTAATAATCAAAACGACAAAATCAGTGCTAAAACTTCCAAAGACTAGGGGTTAAGACCAGGGCAAAAGTGTACCAGGAGGATGTCTTAGAAGGCGTGATGAATCAGTTGAGCAGTATTCTCTTCAATGGCGAACGTTGGAACTTCCAACAAGATTTCACCCTGTAAAACAAGAACCACCCGGGAGTGGTTAAAAACAATATTCCTGGGTTCATAGCCGCAGAAGATCAGCCGTCTGGAAGTCCAGATCTGAATCCATTGGACTACAGTTTGTGGTCAGAATTGGAGAACATGACCTGTCGAAGGCCTCATAGAAATTTGGAGTTATCAGCCCCAAACAATCTTTGGTTCGAGCAGCGACGTCAATTGGCATAGAAACCGTGGGTGCTGCAATGGCTGACTGACCTAATCGCTTGAAGGCAAATGTTGACCATTTCGAATGAAAATTATTTTTTTTTTTAATATTTACATGATTACATAACTAACTTCATTAGAAAAAGACCTATCTTGTAACAGAACTTATGAGGACTAAATACATATATTATACTCTATTAGGTTGTATCCTATTTGATATGCCATTCAAGCAACGAAACCATTGATCTTTTACGGGAAAAGTTTCCGGACCGTGTTATCTCTCGCATAGGTGATCACAAGCGGCCACCGAGATCTTGTGATTTAACATCTTGTGACTTTTTTCTTTGAGGTCACGTGAAAGAGAGGGTCTACGCCAACAGCCCAGGATCGATTCAAGACCTCAAAGTCGGAATTCGTGAGGCTATGGAGGACATAGGGCAGCCACTTTGCAATTCAGTTATGGAAAATTTCATGAAAAGGTTAAAAGTGGTGGTGGTGGTCATTTGCCTGATGTTATCTTGCACTATTATCGGCATATCTTCCTCTTTATAATGAAATAAAAATTCGGTCATTTATATTAAAAAATAGAATTTTTCTTTAAATATCAAAATAACAGCTCTTATTGGAAAAAAATTTATTTTATCAAAGAAATATCTTACAATTTTGACATGATACGGCTTGCCTGAAAGGGCCACATAATGTTTACATGTTCGAATGATAGTATCACAGCTATTGCCTTCTTACGGTGTAATTAGTAGATAATTTTCATTGTGAAGCGAGAAGCAGTGTACTTATATATTAGGCACCTTTATAAACAATTTTAACTGCTTCTAAAATGACTTTTTTTTGGCATTTATGGATCAATAATATAATGAAAGATTACCAAACACTAATTTTTATTTTTAGTTATATGGAATTCCAGAAAATTTCGTGCATTTAAAAGATTGTTGAATCATTTTAGCGTTGAACCTACGAATGAATGAATTAAACTTACCCAACAAAATCGCCTAACACTTCAAGTAAGCAACCAACACAAAAAACAAAAAATCATTCCTTACGAGGAAACTTGATATTAAGCCAGCTTTCATTCATAGTTTCGCTAATGTTATAATCAAACTTTGCCACCTAGATTACCTATCTGACCATTCGCTAACACCCGCTTCTCGTAGTTCTAGCAACGCTTAGTCACTAATTCTTCTGCAATCCGACTCTCATCTTAATCAACTACAATATTTGTAGCCATGTTGTCACCTTGGCAAGTGGTGATTGGCTTTGCTTTTTAGTTTTTTTTAGTGGCAATTCTATTATTACTTCACTATTATTGTTCTTGATTTTCCATGTGGAAAACAGTGCGCATGACTGACCGCTTTTGGCTCTGCGCTAGGTTCAATGTTAATTATTGCGACCAGAGCAAGTCCAATGGGGCGCCCCACCATTTACTACCATTCAGTGTATGCGCGTATGTGTGTTTAATGTATTTGAAGAATAAGGAAATGTGGCAATTTGTCATGATGTGTCGCAATGATGTCACAATAGCTACTTAACATTTTATTATTCTTTTTCTTTTGTTTAAATCACAAATTTACGCTAAGGTCGCGAAGATCAGCACTAACAGTAGTTCCGAGTTTAAAAAGTCGATGCTAATGTGATAAGTTATATAAGTAGTTGTTTCTATACACATGCACATATGAACGTATGCAAGTAGTAAATATAATGGTACATGGTACATAAAGATTTAGTAGTTAACTACTTATTGCCTTCTGGACAACCAAATAACACAATCAGGACTGACAGATTGTGATTTTTGTGTATCAACTTCAGATTTCTTCAAAATACCCGAATTAATACTGCTGAAAGGAGTCCCATTCGACAAAATGAGTTTGCCGACCCTCAATTGAACTGCAGTTATTCAATCACTGGTTTCACTGATTTGCTGAGTCTAATGCCAATAACGAAACATCGATTCCGAATAAAACCTATTTACTACCTGACACAATCCACACAATAAATCGCATAAAATTTTATGAAAGGAGAGATTTTCATGCCAAAAACGAATTATAATGAATAAAAAGTATAAATTGTTAAGGTTTTTGTTTAGTTACGTATTTTTGGAACTTTTTTCTTCTTATAAAATTTTACCCTGCACTCAATCGAGCCTGCGATTCGCCTACAGGTTACTTCTTTAATCTTAATATTATATTTTTTTGTTTAGTTAAAACTCATATTGGTTTTTAAAATAATTTATAGAATAAATAAAACCTTACTCTAATTTATCTGATTATTGATCTAAGTTTACCCATCTAACGCCGGGCGATCTCTTCGTTCCAGACTTGATATGCTGATTATGTGTACGAGAACAGCAGCAAGAGGTTTCGGGGGGCTCTGCAATTTTTTAAAATATTTTTCGCTGCTATTTTTGATTTCGTTACCGACCATAGAAATTTGAAGAACTCTATGAATGTTCGAGCTTTTGATATACATACAATGGCGATGCTGGTACTGTTCTTAGTAGGTATATTTAGATTATACTCTTTGTACGATATCGATGTTAGTGGAACTACCTGTTCACCATACATCCATACTGACTTTTAAATGGCATTATATAAAAACACTTTTTGGTCTGGTTTTGATATAAATTTCCGGTTTATTAACTAACGTAAGTTTGAGGTGGTCAAGTTTATTTATAGTTTTTTGTCAAGAATTTGTCTTTTCAATGTAAGATGCACAACGTCTTATCTTGGAGAATCATTACCATTCAAAACAACAATTTCACATGTGCTCGGCTTGGTCGTAAATGTCACATCTTTACAACTTCGCTAATTCACTTTAATTCGCCAGTTTTGGTATTGGTTTTTCTTTTTTGAACGATGTGAAGTAGAAAATACTTAGTGAATAATCGTAAATCAAAACTTT
Source organism: Anastrepha fraterculus (assembly GCA_037575425.1). Lineage (NCBI taxonomy): Eukaryota > Metazoa > Arthropoda > Insecta > Diptera > Tephritidae > Anastrepha > Anastrepha fraterculus. The sequence goes on from JAYXIM010017636.1 coordinate 40,885, forward strand.
TTCAAGCAGCCCTTTATCAAGGTTTGCTTAAAATTTCATTTAGGATTCTTTTTAACCACAAACGAAAAAAATCGGGCGCTTGGACTAACTTCTAACTAAAAAATGGACTCACAGCAGAAAAAAATTAATTTGAAAATATTAATTGAAATTTACTATCTCATTAAGTTTTGGGCAAGATGTTATTTGACCAAATTAATCAGAAATTACCTAAAACAATAATGTCCTTAAGTATCGAGGACGAATTTCCCGGTAAGCCTATATTATGTAATGGCTTTTAAATTGCAAATTACCTTATCATAAATTTCTCATTGGTATTTTTTGGAATATTCTTTTTTTTGTTCTCCTTCGCAACATAAATTATGCTTTTATTTTATAAATATTTACTTAGAATAAAATAGTTCTAACCGAAATATCTCACAATTCAATAGAATCGTAAAATAGGTAATAAAAACCCACATATTACAAGAAATAATGATTTTTTTAAATGTAAGGTCGACGTTTTCAACGCATCAAGAAGCTATTGAAGCCTTTAAACAGCTTGTTTCGTAGGTATCCACTTCTGAGTAAGAAAATTGGATCGAACGAATGCAGAAGTGTATTGATTTCCAAAAAGAAATTTTTGAAAAGCCCTAAATGCCACTTTCATTTTTATTTTACTGTGTTTTCATTATTAGTCTCAAAATATAGAAGGCAATCTTCCTATAATCTGAACAATCAGATTCCGTGATCCAGGAAAGCCGACTGAATATTCACACACCTTTTGCGGAAATCTCATGGCGTTTTCTTCTTCTTTCTCATCGTGGATTTTTCCTTTGCTGACTTTATTATTAAAGCAGCATTCGAATTTTGCAAATATTGTTTTTTTTTATGCAAATTTTTGTGTACTCAGCGAATTAGACGACTAAAATAATTTCATATTGAATTTGCTGAATTTGACTTGGCTATAGTAAAAGGCAATCGCATGCCTCGAGGTCCAACGATTGTTTTACTTTATTCTAGCCAGATTTTTCTGTCTACTTTGCTAAGTTCACTGGAATTTGGGAAATTCTAAGGCTTGCAAAACTTAATATTAATAGTGATGATTTCTTGACAAAGTGTTGGGACCGAGCTTCTGCTAATATATTTATTGTCGTCCCAGAAATGATGGCGTCTACAGTTGTTTATCGTTTTCGAGCGGCCGTCCATATTTTACGAAAAAATATTGAAACTCGCAGCTGATTACAAAGCATGCAATGCAAAACCAGCTAAAATGAAAAAATCTCTTATCTGACACGAAAGAAGAAATACTTTTTCGCAAATACTTCAAAGGATCACAAAAGTGCATACGTTTACATGTACATATATGAGTAACTGTAACTAAACAACATCTTTTCACTTTGAAGTGTCTATCTGCGAGTAATCCAAACTAGAGTTGCCTTTGAAGTATTCAAGGAGAAAATTTTCACTTTTCTGTCTTCTACTGCAAAAGATAAGCACTGCTGTGCTGGCTGCCGTCATAGTGGTGCCATAGCTCACCTTTCCAATGGTATGCCCTAATATGTGCATACAATATGTAGATACAGATATTTATGTAAGTATGTGCCGTTAATGCACCAATGACCGCAAAATGCAAATTCGCTGCAAGTCGAAAGCGACAGCAGCAGCAAGAATGAGCGCTGGAAGGAGAGCATCGAACTTTTTGAATTGGGTGAATATAAATACTAAGATTTTCGCTTTACAATGCTTTATGTAGATATTTCAACGCTTAAATGCTGAAGTTGTATCTTTTTTTTTTGTTTGCTTTTGCTTTTAGCGCACAGGTTGCAATAATTGTAGGCGTAACTATGGCGGTCGCCGTAGCCGAATGAATTGGTTCGCGATTACCATTCGGCATTCACAGAGAGAACGTTGGTTCGAATCTCGGTGAAACACCAAAATTAAGAAAAACATTTTTCTAATAGCGGTCGCCCCTCGGCAGGCAATGGCAAACCTCCGATTGTATTTCTGCAATGAAAAAGCTCTTCATAAAAATATCCGCCGTCCGGAGTTCGGAAACTGTAGGTCCCTCCATTTGTGGAACAACATCAAGACGCACACCACAAAAGGAGGAGGAGCTCGGCCAAACACACAAAATGGTGTACGCGCCAATTATATATATATATATGACTAGGAGGAACTGTTGACGGACTATGCAAAATTATAGGGCAACGGCTAAAGTCAAAGATATAAAAAGAGAAAAATGTCAAAAAATATTGAGAAAAAGCGGAAAATTGAAAGTAAAAGGAAAGTCTTTCAGTTGTTGAGATTTTCCATGCATTTTATCTGCTTTTCAAAACGACTTTCCCAAGCAAGCAACTGGAAAAAGGAACAGATATGCAAACACAGCAACGGCTGGCGGCAGCGCACGAAAAAGGAAAAGTTGATAGCCAGGCGAACAAAGAAGGCCAAATGAATGGCAAGCAGGCCAAAGCCAGTAGGGGCAATGCTACAATACACATTCAAATAAATTGATCCAAGGAAGGTGGAGGTGGTTGTGCCTAAACTCAAGCGGATAATAGCAGCAGTGCAAGGTCCCGCGGAGTTAGCGAAAACAAAAAAAAAAAAAAAAAAAAAAACAAAAAAAGAAATAAAGCTACAAAACACAGTGGTAAAGAAAGAGAATTTTTATACATTTTTTTATTATAGATAACGATAATATCAATCGTTCCCCCTCCTTTTTTAAAGGATTTTTGGGAATACTTCATGTGAAATGAAATATATTTGAACAATTTTGGAGATCAATGCATGAAATAATTTGCTGATTATTTGTTAGCGAATATCGTAATGTTATCCATACAATATCCTCCTGAGAAGGATTTCCGTTGTGCCTTGAGAATGAAGAAACGGTCGCTCGTTTTCAAAGAAACAGCAGAACAATGTTCCGCCAAATATGGTTGGTAATGTCAATTCATTAGAGTGCAAAGAGAGCAAATTGACCACTTCGTTTATGGCAAGCATCCTTTAACACAGTATAGTTGGTATAACAAAGTGCAAGTTTGAAGTGGTTCAAAATTCGCGTTCTTTTATCAAAATTTTCTGGCTGTTTTCCTTATTTTCTCCATACAAGATAGGCATTTTTCTAGATGTAAGAAAACACCCAACAACGTCAGAAAAAAACATATTCACGTTAATTGTTATACCAAAATTCAAAGAGCTACAACACCGCATACTCCACCTTTGCTTAAAAGTTCTGATTAATAATGTCTTTAAAAACGGCATTAAGCTAAAAAACGTCTTTAAAGGTTCATGTTTGTTGAAGCCAGAAGAGCACAGTGCTCATAAATCGATTTAAGAAAGATTTGATACATTCTCTATTCGCCGCGACCATATTATTCGATGCTGTACCAGCTGGTGGTAGCAGAGGGAGAGGAAGGCCTCGGCGTTGGAAAATCAGGTGGAGAAGGACTTGGAAAGATCAGGCGGAGAAGGACTTGGCTTCACTTAGTGTGTCCAAATGGCGCCGGTTAGCACGAGAAAGAGACGACTGGCGCGCTTTACTAAACTCGGCCAAAATCGCGTATATAAACAAACAAGCAATGGAGCGCGGAAAGGATAAATAAAGATTGCACTTAAGATCTACGCAAAATCATTTTTTTTTATTTGTTAAAATACTTATTAAGAAAAGGGAGATTAATTTTGCACCACCTGTATTTATCTATAGTCGAAGAATCTGTAGTCAATTATATAATCTATAGCCAATTTATTTCAGTTCATAGATGACCTAGACTAAACATATGATTTTTGCAAGGAGTTTCTACAGGTTCAGAGCATTTGCACTCTAAGCAATTGAATAACCAAACCATTTCTATGAACGTGCAAGACTTTTTTAACTGTCCTACTCAACTGAGAATAATAGCCAAATCTTTTGCCATTGCGACAATAGAACGTCACAAAAGCCTACTTTATCTCTTTTACAGCATTTAAGAGGATAGTTCTCTAAGCATCATCAGTGTTTCTTTGTGAATTTAAAAGTAAATATACATATATTTATTTTTTAATTAAAATACAAAACATTTTTGTAAAAAGGGAAATTTGTTAAATGATTTGCAGGCGAAAGCCCACTGTGCACCTATTCGAACGTCGCCCGCCACGCCACTCACTCCAGTTGGTAAAAAAAACTAAAAGTCGCTTGTGCATAGTACTTGAGCGAAATAGAGAATATGAACAAGTATTTAGACTGGACCAATAGTAATATCTTGGCCAGAGCAAATTGTCAATTGAAGTCGAGTAGGGGCCGCCACCGCAATAGCCATATATTCAGAGACGCTGCAGCAATTGTAGAGTAGTGGTACTGTTTGTTTTTTTTTGTTTTTTACTGCTTTGTCATAGCTATTGAGGGTGAAGTGCATTTGCAGCCAGCAACTAGCAACCAGCAATCAGCGCCGCGATATATAGTGTGGCATATGGAAGTTAATAGTCGGGAATCGATGGTTTGTGGCACGCTGTGATGTAGTGTGGTGTGCTGTGCTGTGGCATGGCATGGCGTGGCGTAACGTGCCGTTGCATTTACATACTTACACGCCACAAAACGGTTAAATGGTCTGAGAAATAGTATGGCTGCTTGATTTAATAAACGCAAACTATTTCGTACAAGAGCAAAAATACGCGGTGCGCAGGCGTGTCGTATGAGTAACCCACATAAAATATTGTCGCTGCTGCAGTGAGGAAGGTGTAGCGCAGCTATTGTTGTTTTTGTAGTTTTTGTGGCCGTTGTACGCTTGAAGCATGCATTCAAAAGCATACATTTCTTGCTCGCTTGTTCTTGTTGCTGTTGCATTGTAACATTTTTTGGGTACGGCGAACTGACAGCGACATTTTTTCTACTTAATACTTAAGTAGAGCAACAAGAGAAAATGAAAATAATCCCACTAAGTGGTTGAAGTCTTTGTTTAGAGCGTTTTTTATGACCACGATTTTTTTACTTATTAATCATTGTTTTTTTTTTTTAATTTTAAAACTTATTCAATTTTGCCCCCAAAAAATACCACTCGCCACTGTAGCTCCGCGCTTCTCTTGCCGACAGCGACGACGCTCTGCACGACTTGCAACCATAAATTAAAAGGCTGTCGTTAGCGTTGATTGAGGCGCTTGGTCGGTGAGTCGCGCAATCGATTCCCCTGCCAGTCAAGCTGATTGTGATCGTGGCGTTTGCGGCGTCATAGAGCATCCACCCTCGCCACCTCTACTGCCGCTGTTTGTACTCAGCTGTATAAATTTGCATTTCGTACGTTGTTGCACTGCACTTAACGTCTCTTTTTTGCTTTTTATTTACCACTCAACAAGTCAACGAATAGTTTTGCGCCAATGACAGCTGCAGTTATAGAAACTCAAGTAATCAGGTTGTGGTTATAGAAAACAGTAAACTATTATATTGATTGCTTTTATTCTTTCTGCTATTGGATCTTACCGATGTTATTGTGGATTTGTGTGTGTGCTTAGGGTTTTGCACGACTTCGATAAATGTGTTATTTCTATGAAGTTATCATCAAAAGGCAACAACAATAAAACGCCCCCAGTTACATACACAGCCGATGTGATCAAGAAAGCTAAACAACAAATTGCTTTACGCCAATATGTCAGAGTGGAAATTGGAAAAATAAAATATCACTCAAAAGCAGACACCAAAGCATACGCACACGCATACATAGCGAAAGAAACCACCTCGTTAGGAAGTATCAGGAAAATAAGTATTTGTTGTTACACAGTATTTAAATGTGAATTGATATTTTTGAAATGGCTATGGCAAAACACCAGATTTGTAAAAAAAAATATTTTTCCCGATTTCCTTGGCAAAGTGTCTGCTGCATCTAAGTCTAAGCCTTAAAACTCTATGACAGCACTAGTATCTACCCTGGGGGTAATCCCTCCAATTATTTGTAATGGCAAGCTGGTTTGAAGTACAGCGATTGAGATGAACTATAGTTTTGCAAGAGTAAGCAGGGTGCAATGATCGACTTACATTGAGAACACTGGGGCAATCAGACTATGCCCGACAGAAGTTTTGAACGTGATCAGTCCCTCCCTCCCTCGCTAAAAGGCTTTGATTTGCAGAGGAGAGCAGTGGAAATATACTATACTTTATTTACTGAATAACCACAAATGTACGTGGATGTAGCTACGGAAATCTATACAGCGAATGTTCACATTCGAGAGGTCTATGCAATTAAAAGAATGTCTTTCGAACGTATTCAAAGAAGAGAGGGGCAAACCACAACACCACGAATAATGCCAAAGACGAAAATTAAAAATAACATAAATCTTCAAGATTGCAGGAATTCTGAATTAATAAGAAGGCATATCGAGCAAGGGGTCAAGTTTGAGTCAAGCCAATGAAAAGTTTTTGGATGCGTTTAATTCGATTAATATGACAGGTATGGTAAACTTAAGGGGTTACATGGGTTTCGTCGGGTAAAAAAGGCCTATTTTCAATATTTTTTTTTTCTGTGTAAAAAATTATTTATTTAATTCAAACTTTTTTCTGTCTTATAGATACATATTTAAAGAATAATTTCTGAAATTTTCAAAAAACAAAAATTAACACTCCTCCATTGTGACGACATTTCCGGTGACCCCTCGAAAAAAAGGTGCGTCCGCGTTGTCAGCATAACTCCTGACAGACTCATCAAAAATGAAAAAACAAATATAAGTGCTTTAGTGAAGACCATAAACTCGTGCTTGAATGAAGGAAAGAAAAAAAGTAAAAATTGGAATTTTAGCAAACATTTTTCCGAAAAAATGAAAATTTCGGTCAAATTTGCTTGACATTTTGTTTTTTTTTAAATAGTTGTAATTGAAAAAAAAAACAAAATCCTGTGTAAAATTTCATCAAGATCGGTTGAGTAGTTTTCGAGAACATTTGACAACCGACTTTGAAAACACAGTTCCGAGAAAAACGCGTTTAAAGTTTTGAGTAACAATAAAAATGGCTTGGAGCGCACACCTTCCAAAGGCTGTATCTCTGAATTTATTATTCGGATCGACTTGAAAATTTAGGATAATATTCCTGAGATGTTGTAAAAATTAATAAGCAAAAAAAAATCGATTTTTTGAACCAACGAAACCCATGTAACCCCTTAAAGCTTAAAAAACACTACTAGATTTTACATTATATAACAAATGACTGACTATTGGTCTAGCATGAAACTTGTTTCACTTCTCACGTAAATTAAAGGCTGAATTTCCTTCTTGTTTGTAGCAACAACGACCGTTCGGCTACTGCGCATTATGCATGCTTGGATTAGTCTGCATCTACATCAGATTTTATGATTCTATTTTCGGGTTTATACTTATACATATCTAGTTGGATTTACTATTTTCACTCCCCGTAGACACTAACCGCAAGTGCAGTTTTATTTGCAACATATGAAGGCAGCAATGCTAGCCGAATATCGGCCCAACAACATTTTGCTTTTTCATTAAAATTGATTTGATACTATTAGTGTTTTCCAACCAATTTTCTCCCACTTGTGCAGTCACTTACAAGTAAGTGAAATATTATAATTTTCGAAATTACGAATGCAACAAAATTTTCCACACATTAAAATTTGAGCCTGAAGCGGAAGGAAAATGTTGTGGCTTGTTATGGTATGGCAATGCAGCGACGAGAAAGTTGTAGTGAATCGATTTATTTGAAATACGATTTTTAAGAAATGTAGCCAAAAAAACAAAACAACCAATGGTGAAATAAAAATTTAGTTAAGTAATAAGCAAGTGAAATGTCAACCGTAAAGATAAGCCGATATTTATAAATGGAAGCAAAACTACCAGACCGGCAGCCACAAAAAAAGCAAATTAATGCTGCAATTAATTTGTTTAAGAAAACTGGTACATATTATTTCATGCGGCTGCAACAGTTTTGTAATTTTTTGTTTTTTTCTTCATTTGGCAAAGCAAGTGGGATGACAAATTACTCAATTGTAAGCGTTATTTAGTACTAACAGGCATTAAAGTGGCAGCCATAGCTGTGCAACTTTCTCAGCTAGGATATCTCGTTTTTTTTGTTGGAATTTTAGTTTATGCACCGCTTTATTTTTCATGTTATTTTTTGGTATTTCTCTAATTTGCTTACAGCACAAACTTTGAAATGGAAAGTTGCTACAATTTCCTTTCGCCATGTTTAAAAGTTGGCCAACAAAGGCATTTCGGTTTCCTTTCGCGCTATTGCGACAGTTATTCACACAAACAACAACATGCAGCTTCTGTGGAAAATTGGTTTTATGCTGCTGTTTGCAAGTGCTGCAATGGTAATTTATTGTTTCTGTGAAATCAGTGATTTGCGGTAGCTCATTCAATTTACTATGCTTTGTTCAGAGAGATACACAGTTACTTAGTTGGCGATGACAGTGAAAATGCTATTTTCGATAAAAACAAGAAATCGTGAAAAGTTGTGGACGATATTTGTATACATATTAAGTAGTAAGAGACTTGGGGGCGATGGGTAAGCAGATAGTAAGCAGGATATTACAAGTAACCTAATCTACCGACTCTGGACAAGGAAAATGCTTATCTTTTGCTAAAAAGGTGGCGCCATTGAAATAAGAGTTTTTCGCTCGGAAAAAACTCCCACGTAAAAAGGGAAATCATTGCAAACTGTAAGCCACACAACACTTCAAGAGCCCCTCTTCGTCTCTCGAACTCACTGGTGGACGTCTGTACAGTTGGTAGTCATCATTAATTTTTCAAGAAGCCCATTGATTTACAACGACAAAACATTCAAGAACCAGACAATCCCATGTATATATATCACTAGTATTTTAATCATTGTCGTACATTTTTCGGAAAACTTGGTTATTGAAATGTGATTTTTTTGTTTAATTCAAAGCCATTATTTGCCGATACCTCGAGGGCTACAAAAAACATTCTTAATCATTTAACCAACGGTCGGCCATCCTCAGTAATTTCCTGAGATCAAACATATAGATAAATAGGAATCAAGCAGACGGTCTCACGGGTGAAATCCTCATCACACTAAAATTTGACTTCTATGTCTCAAAGATCCAATATTGGCCTCTATCATTCAAGTTACGGTTAACTCTTCGAACTTTCTCGCTTCTTCGCTCTACTCTACAAAATTCGCGCTATAAAGATATTTTTTATATATATAGGTGTACATCAACTTTTCCCTGTCTCTTCCTCGCCGTAATTTCACAAAGCACAAACTCAAATTCAAAATTTGAGATATTTTTTTAAAGATGCGAAATCACATTTTCTTAGTTAAAATTAAAAATGCTTACAACAACTAACAAATCGACAGCAAAGCCACTAGCTTCTCTCTCGCTAGCTTCTCTCATCACTAGTTACAGCAATAATAAATATAAAACAAAAATAAAGCAAGCAACAACCAAATAAAAACTGCCGCACAATTGTCTCTGCGACCAAAATCAGTGAGCCGTATCCAAAGAGCTGATTGCTGTACTAATTAAGCGCTTCTGGTAATGATGATAGGTTTGCTGATGGTGTTGCAGCGAGTGAAGGTGATGATGGCATCATGTAATGTCGCTGCACTGCTGTCGGCACTGACTTGACACCACCATATCAAGTCAGACGCAAAATTGCCGTGGGTACATCAAGTGGGAGTTGATTAATGCAGCGGTCGTTCGAAATATGTTGCAGTTAAAAAAATCAAACAAAACAAAAAAAACACACACACAGAAAATAAATAACTACGGGCACGTAAAGCGATTTCATAATTGATTTGCGATGGTTTGGGTAAGGAATTTCCCAAAAATACTGTTTGAGGGCAGTGCAAGAAAAATAAATTACATAAGTGGAATACTTAAGGTAATAGTGCAGATCGAATAACAAAATATCTATGTAATTAAGTAGCTTTAACTTCACCTGTCTCATATTCACTTTTGCCCAAATACGCGAGGTACTAATTAGTAGCTCAATGCGAAACTCAAAATGTCACAGCCTGAGGGCGGATTTATTACCGTTGAACGACTTTATGTCAAGTGAGCCAGATATTTTGAGCATTGCCGTGAATTTATCTGAAAATTGGTTTATTTGTAGGCTTGAGCAACAAAATCAGTGCAAAATATTGTTATGGCGAAGCGCTGGCGCACACCCTCGTATATGATATCAGTTTGCAAATCAATCCAAGCGTTGCTTCCTACATTAGTAAGCATATTCGGTATTTTTCACAGGTATTTAAGGTTCAGGATTTTCTGGAAAAATAAGAAAAAATGTGAGGGGGTTGTTTTTCAAGAATAATAAAAAAAAGTTTCCCAAATATGTAAAAAAAAATATCAATAGTTTCCCAAACATTTCTTTTTAAGTATATTTTAACGTAAAAAATGAAAACGAACATTTTTATAAAAAATTTTATAAAAGGAAAGAATCGGAGATATTCCACTTTTAGAAACTCCATACGAAATTTCTAACAATGAATAAATATAAAATTATAATTTTTTTTCATATTTTCAGTTTACTTCGTATTGTACTCAAATAAACGAATTTTCAGCGAAATTGACGGCAATGTCCAAAATATCTGGCTCACTTGACATGGAAACGCTCAGTGGTAATAAATCCGCCTTTAGGCTATGACATTTCGAATTTCGCATTGAATTACTCATTAATGCCATCGGCAAAATTGCATATACGACGGTTAAGTTAAAGCTACTTAATTACATATGTATTTTGTAATGCGATGTTCCCTATTTACCTTTTTCTATAAAAGCAGAAAGAGCAAAAATTTAAAGTTATGTCATATGCATCAAATCTCCCTTTTACGTAATTTTTATTTTTCTTGCATTGCCCTCAAACAGTATCTTTTGGAATTTCCTTACCTAAGTCATGGGAAATCAATTATGAAATTTCTTTGCGTATCCGTAGTAATTTTTTGTTTTTCGAATAATCAGTACTTATATTCAGAAATGGCATAAGTCGTCATCAGAATGAATTTGTATTTCCTGTGTAACGGTAGTCTTTAGATTTTCAATAAAAAAAAATGAATTGAAAACTCTTTACATGCGACTTTTATTTATGGAAAATTTGGTTGAATTCCAAATGCTAGAAGAACCACCCTTTATCTATGCAGACAAGAAGAGGTGTCCGCTGCGTGATTTCGAACCTTACTCCAAGGATCCATATATGAGCTTTTGATACCTTGTCGTTCTCGCTTACACTGAAAGAATAGAAATTATATTTCTAGGTCGAGCATATACTTACAAAATAGTATGTCCTTTCTACACATTAAATCTGTTGTGCTTAATAATGATTTAATATATCCTTGATACAACTGTATCCTTCAGGTAATATGTATTATATCTACCAGATCAAAGAGTACGCATTTGAAGGAATTTGGCAGAACTAAGCGCAGAAGGGCAGGCAGAACTAAGCCCAGAAGCTTAATATTTTAGCACATTTTAGGTTCACTAAACACCCACCATCGCTTGAAATCACTTAAGAAGTTAGATGGAAAGGGCACGGGACAAATTTGGCAGATTATTTTAGGGTTTGGAAACAATTGGTGAACCACACGGCACATGCCAGAGAGAGGCCAGTTCACACTAAAATTTTACTTTTTTCGATTTGTGTAAGTTGTGTACCCCGCGCCATTTTGAAATAGAATGGCAAACCAACATACAATTTCTACATTTCTTAATAACCGTACAATGCTTTTATAATTTTGCAAAAGTTATATTTGCCTACTATCTTCTTGAGTAATACAAATGATGTTGCTTTTGTTGCATGTAATGTGAACTGGTTTTTCTTAACAAACAGTGCATGTAAACATATTTTCTTTAAAACAATAAACTTTGTAAAAAAATGCACAAATAAATATTGTGCGCTTATAATTATACACCCCCCGTTCGTTTTATATGTGGCACATCTGTGTTTGAAAAAAGCTACACATTTTTCTGCAGAAAACTGAAAAGCACTGAGGTTGATAAAAAAAAAATATCTAAAAATTATATAAAATTATATTTTTTTCTTCTTTAATTTAAAGTACAACTCGTCGCTTTTTAGAAAAACCAAAAATATTAGCCCCCGCGAATCCTGTTTGTGAAATAGAGCGTTTAGCGTATGCACTCAAGGGCTTTTTTCCTTTGAAATTTGCTACATTTCATTCTGTGCAAAAGTCTATTTTATTTCTTTACAAAATTTTTATACATTACACTACATTTGCTTTATTTTTTGAGAACAAAAGAAGTGTTCATTGGGCCAACATCTTTATGTCTTCCTTTCGTCCAACATTTCTCCGTAAATATTAATCTACCAGCCAATCCATCCATCTCCTACGTTCGAATTTTTCTTTCAGTCTGACTAAAAGATTTGAGGAATTATGCCTAGGGAACCTAACTTGAGTTAAGTCTTTACATTTTTTCATACATTTTTCATATAACAGATGAAGTGCGCAAGTTTTGTCGGTGTTGATAGACGGAACTCAACTTCAAACGGATTGCTTTGAAATTTACTTCAGCTGCAAAGATGGAGAGTAATTTTTCCTATATTAATATTTGTCTGCTCCACGCTTTAGTAAATATTCAGCCAATAAAACGGAGCTTGAGGATAGTAAATGCAAGTGTCTTAAGAAAGCGGCAATAGCACATGTTAACAAATTTACATTTATATATTCATATGCTGCACATGTTCAAACATATGATGAATGCATCTATACACACACACACACTTAGATATTTATCGTCAATCTCTTACTTCAGCATTTGTTAAGACAATTTACTTTCATGAATAATACAAGGCAATAAACTGAAAGCAAAAGTGAAAAGAAAACACGATCTCATTACGATAAAAACACATGAAGAGAAAACAACAAAAACCATAAAGCAA